>JAQMYK010000013.1:10008445-10021751 GCA_030014345.1 Clarias buthupogon | reverse complement strand
ATAATCTGAGATCATTTCATTTACAATAAGTGCTTTAGGCGCAAGTGATCTAATGTTGAGTAGTCCAAACTTTAGAGGTATATTTTGATTACTTATTTGGCCGTTTTCTGATTTTATGGTTATCAGAATGTTTCGGGCAAATTTAACAAATTTATTATTTTTTCTCACTATTCGGGGAACAGACACTATTTCTATAGGACAAGCTATGTGTGTGCGTCTATCAGTATGGTGAGTTGTGATGTGGCTAGTGTGATTGTAATCTACGGTACGACTTAATCCACTGGGGAAAAGTAATCCTCTGGTTGCTACAAACTAGCTCACTCTCTCTTTCACACAGCGCTGTGATCTTCATCTCTCCGTCGCAAGTCCTTTGCCGGTTCCGGCTTTATACCAGGACACGTGACCCTATAGGTCATCGGGGTTCCCTCGCGGCACAACTGCGCATGTGCGCGAGAACTTAACCCCGGAACCAAAACACAGTCATTCTGGGGAACGAAGTAAACCATATAGGGTAGTTTAAAAATGCCTGGTAGTTTTACTTTTTATTTACTACTTTATTTTAGCCTAATAAAACTAACCCCTTATGTGGCTGTGCTACATCTTGTCATCAAGGTAGATCAAGGGGTAAGCATCCTTGAATGTCACTTTCATTGTGAGAGACTTTAGCTTGTTTTCTCCAGGTTATGTTTCCTCTTTTAACCAGTCGTCCGGTTCCTAGGGCACATAATTTCTGCAAAAAGGAATTCAGGTAGACATGGACAAAGTTCAGTGCTTGGATGCATGGCCAACACCTAGTTGGGCCCTCGAATAATGCTCCTCAAGGATGTCGCTTTGCGATAACACTTATTGATTACTACAATAAGTGTCCAAATATTGCGTTTGCACTTGATGTTACAAAACTATGCATTGTAGAATATTCAGTGTTATAATACTACACATGTTGCAATATTCAGAACTGTTGTTTTCTGGTGTTCTGTGCTTCGTAATTTAGCAAATTTCCTTTCTTCCACAAAAAATGAAATATTTGGTGTTTTGAAATACATACGTACATAACAGCAAGTGTGTCGTAGGTGAACTGTTATGTGAAGGACAAGAAGAAGTGTGCATGCGAGATGTTGGAATAAAAGAAAACAGTTTTAAGTTCACTACTCAAGTCAAGAGATTTATTCCTGCTAATATACAACAGGAGCCCTTATGTCTGTGTTACCTAGTGGCTTTCTCTTTTTAGTTTTGCTGTCATACAGTATGTCCAATTCGCACGGGATTTGTATTACCTCGGACCTCTTCTTCTTACCTTTCATGGGTCACTACAGTGCCTCCATCTAACCCTATCCTCTGCATATTCTTTTCTCACACTTACTAACTTCATCCTCTCTCACTATATTCATAAATCTTAAACATCATAGTCCATACAGACTCCTATCTAGCCTCATCTGTCATCCTGTTCATCACCAGAGCAAACAAGAAGGGGCTCAGAGTCGATCCTTGATGCAAACCCACCCCCATCTTGAACTCTTCCGTCACCTCTACAGCACACACTTCACCACGGTTTTACAGCTCTCATACATGTCCTGCACCACTCTAACATACTTCTCTGCCACTTCAGACTTCATTATACAATACCACAACTCCTATCTCGGCACCCTGTCCTACGCTTTCACTAAATCTACAAAGACACAATGTAACTTCCTATTACATTTTCTGTACTCCATCAGTATCCCCAAAACAAATAATGCATCTATTGTAATCTTCCTAGGCATGAAACCATGCTCACAAATGCTTACCTCTGCCCTTAACCTACAGTAGCTTCTATTACTCTTTCACACAGCTTTATAATATGACTCATTATTCCTTTATAGCCTTATTCCTCTGTAGTTGCCACAGCTCTGCACATCTCCCTTGTTCTTAAATATCGCCACCAATACACTTCTCCTCCATTTCTCTGGGATACTTTTCAAGATCTTGTTGAACAGACTAGTCAGCAACTGCCACCTCTCCTAAGTACTTCCATACTCCACAGAAATGTCATCAGGACCAACTGCCATTCCACTCTCCATCCTCTTCATTGCCCTGCTCACCTCACTCTTACTATTGCTTCACAACAGTCGCCTCTTGTCAATGAGATAAACTAAGACCTAGTAGGCCGAAATGAACTTGATGCAAATGCAAATTGAATTCCAAATTAGAAATTGTACCTACTACCTTCATATCCAGAGGATAAGTCAGTAAAATCCCAGGCTTTGCTTATCCCATGCAAATGCACCACATAAAAATTAAGATGGATCACACAAGGTCCCCAGATAATATCTGTGTGAATAGGACATTAGTTAGTCCTGCAGGAGTCCCTGCTTGCAAAGTGCAATAAAAATAAGGTACAGTTTTTTTTTTTATATTTGTACAAGAGGAACCACCTCATCCTGAACGTGACCAAGATCAATGAGATGGTGGTGGATCTCAGGAGGACCAAGAGTACACCAAGCACAGTCTACATTCTGGGTTGGGGGGGAAGGTTGTGAAAAACTACAGATATCTTGAAGTTCACATTGACAACAGATTGGACTGGAAATGCAACATGGACGAATATACATTCTGTCTTCAATGCGGAAGACTAAAAGTCTTTCTCTATCTGTAGTTAAATGGTTGTGGGATGGACCCACACCGTGAGGTCAAAAACCCAAGGTCCAAACAGATTCGAGACCTCTCTTTCTCATGCATCTATTGTTTAACTTTAACTGCAATGTTTAAATATGCAGAACCTGAGGCATGAAGGGTAAGATGGTTAGTATTAGACAACATGTCTTGGCATGCACAGTGGGTACATTGTATGAAACAATGTCTTTATTCGCAGGATCTCACTCCAAGCTTTTCTGAAATGTTGGCAGTCCTGTTTGTTTGAATTTGTATATGACAGGATGTTGTTGTCAGAGTTAATCAATGGTGGGCGCTCCACACCCATGAACTACTTAGTTTTTTGCTTTACTGTTCACAAGTCTTGTGTTCAGTATTTAAGTTCTATGTTTTTAGTAAGTCTTTGTCTCACATTTGATCCGACCTGATCTTTTCTGTTTTGATTCCTGTTCTCTGATTTCTAGGCTCTGTTATCTGTTCTGTATGCTACTGTTTTGGTTATCAATGTTGTCTTGTTTTGGTGACTATTGATTCATTGGTCAACTTACTGGTCCTGCTCTGGTTTTGTGTGTTCATGTGTTTTGCCACAGAATTTCTTCATGATTACGCCATGCCTGATAATATATTCCTGACATTTATCAAGGATCTTTTTAAAGGGCACTTTCAGACATGAACAACTGTGACTGCTTCCACAGAAACAAAGCTGCAAGTTTATGTTTTAACATCAGCTCATTAGCTTTCCGCATCCAGGTCTGAAATTTGACCATCTGCCTGTACAGTATTTCTTCAGAATGAATTGGCATACTTTGTGAAGATGAAGCTGTAGCAACCTCAGTATTTGTATTATTTACTATTATCTACTACCAAAACATTGTGACACATTTTTATTGTAGGTGGTGGAATGAACTTCCTCTAGAAGTCTTTGACTATCTTTAAACAATGACGCAAGTCATATTTGTTTCTTCAGCCCTAGGTAGAACATGACCTTATCATTTCTACACTTAGCAGCTGATTACTTTGATCCTGATACATTTCCTCTTCCACACTTAAATCAAACAATTTCTAAAGCTTTTAAAATGTCTCTATCTATGATTTATCCAGGGTTCCAAATCCAGTATGGTCTAAAATTCTCTAGAACTTAAATGTAATAATTTTTAAAATAAATTATATCTTTATTGTTAAAAACAAAATTACGACAAATTTTTTAAAATAAATTCAGAAACCAATAAAATAACACCACTGCCACTGCCATAATATTTAAATCAGTCATCATCTACTGTCTGTAATGGACACTGAAAAATCATGTGTTCTCAACATTGAAAACATCTATATGAGCTGTTATCCAAACGTTTTGAGAATACGTTTGTAACACACCAACAGATGGCAGCACAAGGCTGCACTCACAGTCACAGGCTGTGAAACATATACAGTATATAAGTCAGTGTGCCAAAGGACATCGTCCTGTGAACATTGGGAACTGTGTAAATGGTGCTAGACTGGCCATGTGCATTACCACGTCAGCTGTTTCATCATGAACAAGTTAGAATAAAGAATGAATGTGAAATTCTGAGCGAAACTGGACAAATCTGCCACAGAGACATTTTACGTGATTCGGCAAGTTTACTACGATCCTGCAATGAGGCGTTCAAGGTGCTTTAAGTGGCATGCACGCAGAAGACACCAAGACATCAGGGAGACCTTCAATGGGCTCAACCCCTCGAAAATGTCAAAAATATTCAGCAACTTGTGCATGGTGATCATCAGAGAACAATCCACTATATTGCTGTCATTGTAGGTGTGTCATGTGGAACAGTTCAGGCAATCCTCACGTGTAATTTGAACATGTGCCGCATTGCTGAAAAGTTTGTCCCCAGGCTGCTGACCCAGAAGCAGAACATCGAGTCAAGTCAACCAAAAACTCCACCAGCATGACGTTGATGACCCATCCTTCATGTCCTTCATGAGGATCATTTCTGGTGTGTATGGGTACAAACAACCCTGAGACCAAGCAGAGTCTTCACAGTGAAAGAGCTTATTCAACTTGATTTAACTCTGAACGGTGAGTTCCTATTGCTTGCTGGAACCCGTTTGTTTCCCTGGAATACTTTTGTTTCCCAGAACTTAACTGAAACATGTTAACTGCTTTTTGTTTTGATTAGGTTTTTGATTTATGTGACATAAGGCTATTTTCAAAAACACACTAAATACACTGTCTATGGTGAGATAAAAAAATAAAAACAAACAATGACAAAATACAGACAGATCATGTCAACTGTGTGTACTATATATGTGTGTGTGTGTGTCTCTCTCATAGCTGAAAAGCACGTCAGTGCCGACCGGTAATCAACATGCAGTGGATACTTCAAGTAATTCTTCCATCATATTTAAACTTAACAGTAAATTCATTTAAAATTAAAAATGTATTTGTCACATACACAGTATAATCTTTGGCTTGAAAAATCTTTCAAGTGGTGGCTCAATCAGTTAAGGATGTTGGTTACTGCATTAGTGATTGAAAGATTGGGGGTTCAAGCCCCAGCACTGCCGAACTGCCATTGTTGAGACCTTGAGCAAAGCTCTTACCCCTTTCTTCTCCAGACGTGCTGTATCCTGGCTAACCCCAGTTTCCTAACTGGGATATGTGAAAACTTTATGTGCTAATAATTATGTTTCACGTTGTGTTTTCTGGGTTTGGGTCCTCAATGTAACTCAATCAAAATTTGATTAGTAGCTTTAATCCTCCACTCCTTCTATTCTGAAATTAAATTCCCTTCTTTGTATTATTTGTTTTTTGAGTGGAATTAAACCCTGTCTAATCACATTTGCATATGTACTTGAAATTGTAATATTACAAAAGAAGCACACCTGACAAAAGAATATAATTTCATACCTGACAAAAGAATCTAATTTCATTTCCCAACAAATGAATATCATTTAATACCTTACAAAAGTATATAATAATTGGCAAGAATAATAGATGACATTTTTAGGAGGTGTCATGAAGGCAAGTTAATAGGTCGCCACCCACTTTAATATTTCTGCCTCACAGTGGCATGTGACTGTCAGTTTGTGAGTGAGCGATCATGCATGAAGATAAGAGACGAAAAGAAGACAGGTAGTTATTCAGTTTAATATTTCTGTTTTGTCTTCCTATACTTTTTATGATAATAAAAAAAAAAGATTTGTATCAAATATTTTGTAAATAACACACAACAATTTCTTGAATACTAACTAAATAACTAAATAAATACGTTAATAAATTAATAAATTGATTTTTTAAAATTAAATTAATTAATTCATGATAGATAGATAAACAAACAAACAAACATGTTGTAGGGTCAGGCAGGCCTGGGATGCTGCTCGGGAATCACCTCTTATTGAAGATGAGCAAAAACCTCGCAAGTGTTTGAGCTTCATTCATATCGTCACATGTACTTTTGTGGGAATCTTGGTGTTTGGGCTAGCCTTTTTCAGCAAAGTAAGTCTTAATAAATATATTTGAGGCATTTGTATATTCAAATGACCTCCTACAAATATGTGTCTCTGTGCGTGTGTGTGACTTTATAATTTTTTTTATCTAAATCTATCTACAGGCATCTCTGTTGCTACTGATAAATCTCTGCAGCGAAACATCAACCACCATAGAAACCAAACCTTATGCTTTCCTCTTCATTGGGTGCCTTCTAATTGCTCCAAGTGTTTTACTGCTCATCAAAAGCATTTGGAAAATTGCTTTTAAGGACTCAAAAATCCCATCAGTGCAAACTTTAATATGGGTAAGTTGTGACCATAAGTAGGATAAGAATAAGGTTGTACACTTCTGAAACCATTCATTAATTTGTGAGATCAGTTAAGGTGTTGTTTTAGAGGCATTTGTTAAAATATCAAAAATATTTTTGTAAAATGGCTGTATATACAGTAGGGATATTTTAACCTGTAATGGCTCTTTTTGTGTCGTCCATTTCTCTCAAAATCTAATTAGACATGCATGGAAATATTCTGTAAATTGTCTACTTTTGCTTTTTTTATTGTTGGTGGTGTTGTTCCATAATTTGGACTACTGCAAACTTATTGCTATTGTAGATTCCCACTATTTAGAAATACCTTTTGGAAATACCTTACTTTTCACTGCATAGTTAATAATGGTGTTAGTATTTTAAGTTTTTACAAATACCGTGTACTTACATAAGTTTTTCTTATCTTCAGTAAATGACAATTGCTTAGTGCTCTCTCAGCCCAGTATATCTAAAGAAATATTTTAACTGGATAAAAAAAAAATTAAATCGGTACATAAATTAGATTACTGCATCATTATAACATATATACTATAAATTGTACAGTATTAACTATATTTTTTTATATAGTTTACAAATGCTAATCTTTACTTTTGTAGCTCAGACCATATTCCCCTGTCAGCTTATACATAACGCACAGTAACAGACCTTGGTGTCTTATTTTACTGAACAATGTTATCACAGAGACACCATATCTTGTCTCAGCTTAATAATCAGAAGAAGTGGTTTGCTACGATATACTACTGTATGTCGTGGAAACATTTCACCTGTGTCTAGCCTTCTTCTGAGCCATGATTATGCTGTATATAGATATTTAACAATGTACACTTTCAAGTATTCTGGGCTATCAAATTAAAATTTCCAATTGAAAGAAGATAAATTTAGATGACTCTTTTAAAATTAAACTCCTGTGTTTTGTAACAATCGCGGTTAATCACCTTTGAAATGGCACAAATGCAGCTTAGATTACAATATATCAAGTGTGCTGGGTGTGTAGTGTTTATGAATGCTCTTTGTTAATGGATCAGATGGAATGTAGCCTGACATGTTTTCAAAAGCCTCATTTATTGCCTTACTAATAACATAAGGCTTAGCAGAGGCTTAACAGAACCCATCTTTTTTATGCAGGGACCTGTGTATAAAAAAGTATACAAAAGCCTCCTAAAGGAATTTTAAGTCAGAAACTGACACAATTTGTTATATACCCCAAAGGTGCATTTAAATAAATAACAAAAGTTCCGCCTACTTACCTGCGTACTATCTGTCACATGTCAAAAAAAAAAAAAACTCTTTTAACAGCATCACTGCACTAAATAGACTTCTGATGCTCCAAAAGTACAGTAAGCTCTGCTTCAGTTGTGTTCTTGACTTATTTGTTTTGTTGGTTCTAAAAATTTAACTCAGCAATGTTTGGACAATAGGACAAAAGTTGTGCTTTTCCACATGACAATCATTGTTTGTTTTAATGGAATAAGTAGCACCCATCTTCCATCTTTGAACTCTTATTTATACCTTGTTGTGAATTTGCCAAAACATCAATAGACTCCACTCAAATTTAAATAAAAGTTTTTTTTTTAATTAAAAGGTTATAACCAATATTCAATTATATAAAAACTAGACAATTATAAAAACTAACAAATAAGCGAGTGTTACTGTCATCTCATATTCTGGCTTTTGTGCAGCAGTACTGTATGTCCATTTCATCTGGCTTAGAACTGACATTTGTCAGCCCACTGGGTGAAAAGCAGCTGCGATGCCAGTGCTGTCTTGGTGGTGACAGGCTCCTTTTACTGTTGAGTACCTTTTACTCATAAAATCCCCAAACCACCCACTGAATCAGGAGTATTCTATGTGAAAGAACTTTTAATCACTAGCAATGGTAAAGGAAATACTCAGCTAATTTTCATATGTAAAATATTAATATCAAACACTATGGTACAAAAGACTTGAATTTAAGCAAGTGCAAAGCATATGTAAATTTTTGCCAATAGCCTACTCATTAACCAGAATGTCCCCTTTCAGTTTGTCATATATCATGTTAATTTTATTATTGGAAAATTACTATTTCTATTGATTAATGTTGTTGGTCTTTCGGCTGCTCCTGGCAACAGGGGGGACCATCTGGTCCGCACATACAAGCTTAGCACAGGTTTTCCTGCCGGATGCCCTTCCTGATGCAACCCTCCCATTTTATCCGGGCTTGGGACCGGCACTGCATCCAGTAGCTGGGATTACACCTACCACTGAGCCACCAGTGCCCTAGTTATAGTGATTGATGCATGATGATTCCTTTTTTGCATAACAGCTGCTTGATTTATATATATAATATCTCACCAGCACTCCTTTATATACATTTTACTGAAATAATATAATAATAATAATAATAATAATAATAATAATAACAATAATAATAATAATATAATAATAATAATAATATGCAATAATGTGTAGCTCATACTAGTTCAGCCCAAGCAACTTTAACAGATCATGTTCAGCATGAAACAGGTTAAACTGGATGCAGGAACATTTACTGTACACCAATTTACACAATGTACATACTGTAGAGTACGAGTAAAAAGTTTGAACACACCTTCTAATTTAATGTTTGTGTTAAGTGATTTTTTACATAATAGAACAATACTGGAGATTTTAAAACTATGAAAAGGCACATGGAATTCTGTAATTAATAACAACAACAATAAGATCCAGTATTGCCAATGACATTTGCATAAAAAACCCATCAAAGACTGTGATAAAACTTCTCAAAGTTGATTTAGAGTTACCAGCCTCAGAAATAAAAAATGATTTTTACAATTTAGAAAGAAGGAAAAGTCAGGAAAGACTTATAAAATGTGTCCAAACTTTTGACTGGAACTGTCCATATGTTTGGCCTTCCAATCAAAAAGCTGTAAAAACTGTGAGTTATCTGAATATTCTTAACGAGTATTTCTTTTAATAAATGCACAAGCCCTTACAGTAAGTGTTAAGCTGTAAGAATTCTGTTGTAGCCTATGATTTATTTGTCTACTATTTTTATACCATAGAGCACACTACTGTAAAGGTATTAAAAGTTAAAATGACAATAGGGAAAGTGAGAGTTAAGTCTTATGCTGTACATTATGTGGCTGTTATACTGTATCTACTGCTAAAAAGCTGTGTTGATGTTTATCTTGTTGAAGTAAATGGCTTGTTGCCGACCCTATTTCATTCATAGCCCCCAAGAAATTTTGACGTGTGACTCTACATGCTTATGGTTGTTATTATGGATGATATGTTTATTTAATGATGATGAAATGATCTATGACCAACTAATTGAACAAGTGATTAATGCTAGTATTATGAATCTGCAGTTCACCAAAATGACATAATAACAGCAGATGGCTATGTTCCATTGCATACTGTACAGCCCTATCCACATGCTTTTAAGAAGAAATGAAACCAGCATGCCTACCAAAACAAGCCTTTAAATGTCGTTGTTACGTTGCTGCCGGTTTGTTTCAGACATACATGGCTAATTTCTCTCCGTGTTCTGCAGTTATAGCAACGTACAAACCTTGTCATGATTTTGGACATGTTTGCACAGCCAGTTTCAGGGAATTCAGGGATGGAGACGTGGGTGCAGAATTTGTGGTCATTACGGGAGCAGGTGAAGCAGTATGTGGAGAAAGGACTGCATTCACTTTAACACACATGTTTAAGCCATCCATCAGGTCTCAGGTCTCTGTGCCCTTTGCTGTCTATGTTTTTTTTTAACAACAAAGGAAGTAAAATTTTATTTGTATAGCGCTTTTAACAGTGGTCACTGTCGCAAGCAGTTTTACAGAATCCAAATAAAATTAGGGAAATGTGTATGAAATGTGAAATATGTATATTAATCAAAAGTATTGCCTGACAAACAAGCCTAGGGCGACAGGGAACCCATTTGGGTGATAATGGATCGCAGGGAGTGGCTGATGCAGTTAAATCTTCTCACTCACTTTTGTATGACCAGAACAGGAACGTCTTTATGTAGGTCAATATCCAGAGAGCAGACGAAAGTAGTGGCATGCCATTAAAGTACTTCTCACAGATATGCTATGAAGGCACATACCTTAACTTCTAGCAAAGTTAAGTGCTTGGGTTGGAGCCAATGAATCGTGATTTGCATCAAGTGATCAAATCACGTGAGCTCTTGGCATGACCTGTGGTTGATAAGTAGCCTGTGGAATTTGAGTACTGCTTGTGTACTGGAGAGACCACAGCATGCTAGGATTTCCGCTTTGAGTACTCCATAGCTTTTAGCGGCTTCATCAGAAATACGTAGAATATTAACATTGAGTGTTTTTATTGACAAAGAATGTATAGAAATGTATTATACAGCTTTGTTGTTGTATCCATGGTGCAGTGTTTTGCATTGTAATGTTATGGCTGATCAATGTATATTGGCAGGCAGATACTACTGCACATTACATGCATACTGTAAATGCATTTTTTTCTTGACTCTATTGTTTGTTAATGTATTGCTTGTAAACTTTCAAAGCTTTAGTAACCTTTAAGATTGTTTTAACATTTAGTGGCTGAACGTTTAAGGCATTACTATGGAATATTTATTACAATTTGTTTTATTTTGGCTTAAATTCATGTATCTGTGTGCAGATTGTTTCGGTGGAAACTTTGGTGGCTCTTGGATCTTCAGTTCTTACCCTGGCTGCTATGCCCCAATTTGACATCTTTACCAACGTGATGCTTCTGAATGGCATTGCCACATTATCAGCCCTGTTGCAAGTGGTGGCAAATGCAGTCGCACATGGAAGGAGAAGTTTTATTGCAACTTCGTTAGCTGCTCTCCTTTTCCTAATTTCAGGTTTTATCTTCTTTGCTGTTAACTACCTCAGACAGCAGAATGGAAATCAGAACATGGGGCTGTTTGTGGGTTTAGCCATAGGAGGCACTATCCTGGTCTCTTTGAACTGGTGGGAGAACTATGCCATGCTGTTCCGCATCGTCTTCTTCCAGAACACAATCCGTGACATCAAAAGTTCCTACAACTTTGTGAATATTGTGTCTACCATGGTGCGAATTATTGTGACTTTTACTGTCCTTGGAGCTTATGTGAAGCTCTCAGGTCAGGATTGGTCATCGGTGTTGTCAGTCAACAGCTTTACCAAAACACTTGTCTTGAGCCTCTTTGCTATTCAAGTTCTATCTTCAGCTCTGTGTCGGTACGTAACTGTGGCCGCATGCAAAATGCACGCTATGCGCCGCGGCTTCCTTCTTCCTATGATCTTCACATCTCCAGCCGTGTTGGGGGCCTTTCTCTTGGCTGTTCGGATTCCCTTTGTGAACATCAATCAACAGGTTAGACTAATTTAAAAAATATATTTATTTATCTATATTCAAGACAGACAAATGGACAGACAGATGGATAATATTTATTTAATAATGAAAAGTAATTCATCTTAGATTTTAATTGATTCTTAAATAAATGTTTTATTTAAATGCTTTTGGTGGCTAAACCTCTTAAGTTATTATTTTTTTGTTTTAATGTAATATAATGTTATGTTTTAAATAGTAGTTTTGCACTTTTTTCTTCAGAACAACACCTCATTTCCTGACTACTGTAGAACCTTTGTGATTGTGGAAAGTCCCACATTTGCTGTTATGAGACTGATTCTGAGTGATTTAACTCGTGATCTATGCCAGCATATGGCAGACAATGAGTCTACAGTGGGTTTTGGCCTGCTTGGATCATCTTTAGTGAGCTGGTGGCTCGGCCTGGTGCTCTCCACACTCTACATTTGGTTCTTAAACACTGAACGCATTGCCAGGACAAAGGACCTGTTTGTGCGAAACCTTTATGAAGCAGCGTTCATTGACCAGTCTATGCTCCTAAATGCCAAGTTCGAGATTGTGCTTCAGTCAAAACATAAGAGGTAGTTAAAGTTTGTGTACTTATTGAAGAACAATGCATTTGATTATCACTGGCATTAACAATACAATTCCACCAATAGAGAAAAGGAGAAGGTGATCATCTACCTCTGTGCAACCATGTGGCATGAGACTGCAGATGAAATGATGAAGATGATCATCTCAATGTTCAGGTATTCTAATGGTAAAGTATAAAGGATCTCATACATGAGAACTTCCTTGATGAACTCAAAATAAATGTTTTCTTCTGTTATCTCCAGGCTGGACAAATTCAGACCAAAAAGAAACAAATTTAACGATGTTGTTTTTGAATTTCACATTTATTTTGATGATGCTTTCCTGACAAAAGACAACAAGCGGCGTGTCAACGAGTATGCAGAGACGCTGGTGGAAGTCATTAAAGACGTTTATATGTAAGTGACTGTATTGTTAATAATATTGAAATGATTGCATGGGTTCAGAAATAAGTAATAAAATGGGAGGCAGCATAGGGGGAATTCATAATTTTTCTTAATTTTACTTTCTGACTCATCCTTCCATTTACAAACTGGTGGTTGACCACTTGCTGGCCTCTTCCCACCTACCTGGCCTAAAATGAGAAGCTGAAGAGGGGATTCATGGGCCTGTAGCAAAATGCTGGAATTGATGGGATGCTGGATTAGGCTATGCCCCCCCCCCCCCCCACCCCAATTTTTGCTTCAAGAATTTATTTAGACCATTATTTAGTACATTGATTAAATAACATATGTTGCACTGTTGATTGGGTGAAATATGGCTCTCTGACTCATGAACATAAACAAAGTCATACATAAGACTACACATGTCCAAAAGCATCAGAATAAAACATTTATTTGGGAAACTATTAAAATCTAAGAGAAATTACTTTTCTATATTAATTATCTCCCTGCACTGGCTTCCTGTAGCTGCCCGCATCAAATTCAAAACGCTGATGCTTGCCTACAAAGCTAAAAATGGCC
>JAQMYK010000013.1:9989837-10000136 GCA_030014345.1 Clarias buthupogon | reverse complement strand
GATAGGGTTAGATGGAGGCAGATGATTCACTGTGGCGACCCCTGAAAGGGAACAGCCGAAAGACAAAGAAGAAGAAGGCATTACAATAATTTTTTTCCCTTTTATAATGTTGACTGCTTATAAATCTCGTCCAGTGCACTGCTAACTAATGTGCGTGACATAGCTAAAACTTTTTCTCACTCACTGCCCATCCAATGCATCAGAAGTCACCAGTGGCTGAAAATTTTTTACATGGGGTGGCGAAGGGGTGCCAATTAAATTGTTCCAGGGTGGCATGGGAGTGTCATACACAGGAAGGTTAAATAAAACATATAATTAACTAATTAAATATTAGATAAATAACTAATGTTTTCTGAATCTATCATTAAGTCTTATTTTACTTACGTGTGAAATGGTGTGTCACTGCACTGGAACTCATATCAACGAAAAATTATATCATACCATAAAGTCCAACTGGAACTGCAGCAAATCTGTCTCCCTGTCTCAACCAGTCTCACATTTATTTCTACTTCTTTCTTTTCTCTCATTTGCTCATTTCTTTCCTCCGTATCTCTTTTAACCTTTCTACCCTTAAACTTTTTATATATTTTGTCAAGGTACAATCACAAACGTAAATGTATTTTATTGGGATATTATTTGACAAAGTGGCACATTATCGTGAAGTGAAAGGAAATGGTATGGATAAATGGTTTTCAATTATTATTATTATTATTATTATTATTATTATTTACAAATAAATGTCTGAAAAGTGTGGCATGCAGTTGTATTCAGCCCCCTGAATCAATATTTTGTAGTAGAACTACCTTTCACTGCAATTACAGCTGCAAGCTGTTTGGGGTATGTCTCTACCAGCTTTGCACATGTACAGAGTGAACTGACAGATTAGAGGGAGAGCATCTGTGAACAGCAATTTTCTTTTTTCTTACCACAGATTCTCAATTGGACTTAGGTTTGGACTTTGACAGGACCATCCTAAAACATAAATATGCTTTGATCTAAACAATTCCACTGTAGCTCTGGCTGTATGTTCAGGGTTGTTGTCTTGCTGGAAGGTGACCCTTCACCACTGTCTCAAGTCTTTTTCAGGTTTTCTTATAAGATTGCCCTGTATTTGGCTTCATCCATCTTACCATCAATTTAGACCAGCTTCTAAATTGGCTTTCTTCTTGCCATTCTTCCATAAAGGCCAGATTTGTGGAGTGCACGTTTAATAGTTGTCATGTGGACAGATTCTTCCACCTGAGGTGTGGATCTTGGCTGATTCTCTGATTAATGCTTTCCTTGCCCAGCCTGTCAGTTTAGGTGGACGTCCATGTCTTGGTAGGTTTGCAGTTGTGCCATCCCGCGGCCCTGTACAGGATAAGCAGTATAGAAATTGATTGAATGAATGAATATTGTGTATTGTAGGGAAGAAAATATTTATATATATATTTTTTATATTTTGATATAAAAATGCAGGTTTCATGATATGCATTGCATTGTTGTCAGTTATTTTTTGCGATTTTGAAAACAGAACAGGGCAGCATGATTGCTTAGTGGTTAGCATTGTCACCATGCAACACCGGGGTTCGGGTTTAATTCACGCCTTTACATGCATGAAGTTTGCATGTCCTCCCCATGCTTGGTGGGTTTCCTCCTGGTACTTCAGTTTTCTCCCACAGTCAAAAGACATGCAGGTTAGGCTACTGGCATTCCTACATTGCCCGTAATGTGTTTGTTCGCTGTCCAGCGATAGATTGGCATCCTGTCCAAATTGTACCCAGCCTTGTGCCATGAGTCTCCTGGGAGAGGCTCCAGGCTACCTGCAACGCTGTGTACAGGATAAAATGGAATAGACGATGAGATGAGATAAGATTAAATTAAATGGGATGATAACAACCGAAAAGAATAGAGTGTGTTTCCTCATCTATTACATAATTTGTCACACACATTACTTACCTAGTGACCTTTATTATGTGCATGTACAGTATTACATTGGCAGAAGATGGATGGATGGATGGATGGATGGATGGATAGATGGATAGATGGATAGATAGATAGCTAGATAGATAGATAGATAGATAGATATTTTCCTGCCAATGTAACACCTTACTCTGCAGGGATATATTGTCGTTATTGAACTTTAAATTGTACAGGTGTAGTCAAAGTTTTTGAGAATGTGGTCAGATGTTACTATGGTACACTGAAGGATAATTACAAGCATTTCATAAGTATCAAAGGCTTTTATTGACAGTTACATTGATTTTATGCAAAGAGTCAATATTTGCAATGTTGCGCACAGCCTGGCTGATGGGGGCCTATTCTTAAATAATCAATGCTTGGAGTTTTTCGGTGAGATTAATGTCTTGGAAGGTTCCTGGCCATGGACCCATTTTTTCCCCTCAAGTCACTTAGTTATGCTTTACTGTTGGCATGACACAGAACTGATGGTAGTGATCACCTTAATAAATTTCAATAAGAGCAGCAATGAAACCACTTCTGTCTAGGAAAAACATCAGGGGCAGACTGATATTCTACAAAATGTACAGGGATTGGACTATCGAGGATTAGGGTGAAGTCATTTTCTCTGATGAATCCCCTTTCCAAATGTTTGGGCAAACAAAAACCCAGAAATTCTGACAAACTAGAAAGAGAAGGGTCAACATTGCAAATATTGACTCTTTTTGTGTGTGGATTTGTGTGTGTAAATGTGTGTGCTTGGTATGCTACATATAATTTATCGGCATCCAAGGATGTATCCCTATGCCTTGCACCCAGTGTATCTGGGACAAGTTTTGAATGTCCTGAGCAGGATAAAGTTATTAATAAAGAGGAAATGTATAATACAATAAATTATACCATAAACTGTGATTTTGTACATATTTCATACCAGGATTTGAATGTGACTGCTTTGATCTGTGTTTCTGCATATGTTTAGGGGACATGGTAAACCAGCAGACTTTTGTGACCCCAAGCGGCTTGTTCTTGATTGGGATAACCATCATGTATGTCACTACGGCTCTTCTTCATCCTCGCGAGTTCCATCTTCTTATATTTGGGTTCCTTTACTTCGTCTGCATTCCGAGTGGCTACCTGCTGCTGGCGATTTACTCCATGGTCAACATGAACAACGTGTCCTGGGGCACACGTGAATCTGCAAGCCAGACCGGCGGACCTGAGGAGAAAATCCAGAAAGTAGTCAAATGCGAAAAGCTGCTTAAAATATGTGGATACAAATTGAGGTTTCAGGTGAACAAAGAAGAGAAGGTGATGTGTGCTGTGCCACAGAATGCACCTCAAGCCACGGCTTTAAATGCTGAAACCAACATGCCCATTCAACCTAAAGAAGAGTAAGATATATTAACTAATATATTTACAATTCAATGTCAAAGTGATGTACTTTTAATTAATATAATCTCTTTTTTTTCTGTTCCAGACCTTTCAATGAGAACTGTGAGTACATATATTGTACATTTTGATCATACAGTACTAAATTTATATTTGGGCCAGGGATTGATAGCATTAACTATAATTTTTTTCCGAAGATTAATTTGTTTAATTGTACGATTATAATTGTATGGTTCATGGAACATTTGGGAACATGTTGCATTGTGGGTTGTGTTGGCCATGCTAAAAAGAAAATAAAACCTGATAAAGAGAACAGAATGTAGCGCCACAAGCTGTCAAATTACACTGAACTGGAATTTGAAGAAGACAGAACTTGTTAATGGTTTGGATCCATGTAAGACTCACAACAAAGAGTGGACCAGTGATCTCAACCTGCTGTCTCTGCTAAACAAGCCTGATTTATTTTCTTAGCTTGTGTATGGTGTGAGGACTTATTGAGCCAAGCAGTTCAGAAATTATAAATCTCTCGAGCTGCATATAGAGTTTGCAAATAAGTCTCATATTGAGTTTACAAATAAACTAATGATTAATTAATGTTTATGTAAATACTGAAGTGCAACATGGCCCCCAAATGCAACAAGATTAGTAAATATATTGAGTTTATTAAAAAAAAAAAAAAAAAAAAAAATTATTATAGACTGTTTAAACATAAACTGTTTGCGGATAAATAAAAAAAAAAAAAAGTGAAAGTCTGAAAATGGCATTTATTTCATTTTGCTGTCAAACTGTTCATAAATAGATAGATAGAGATAATTAATGATTTACTTTGTTTAATAACACATTTCTTTGACAGTTTTTATTCAACAGTTGGCAGAAGCCTCTGGTGAACTGGCCCTAAGGGAGCACAGTTTTAATTTGGTGGGTATCAAAATATTTTCTTCAACTGCAAGCATTTATGCATATACTGTATAGATGCAGGTAGTTGTCACGTATGTTAGGTGTTGGACTGTGGGCTTGAAAGGCAGGTATAGGCGCAGAGGGGGATAATGATATAATAGTCTTTTTAATGATAACATAAACAAAACATGAACAAAGGCTGTTGGGTTTACTTTGGAGCAGGCTATAAACAAAACCATTAATCAAATTATACACAGACTAGGGACTGACCATACAAGACTAAATTAACTAAACAAACTAAACATACTAAACAGACAGGGAGACTAAACACACAAGGGACATGACCTACAAGGGACTAAACACACGAGACAGACTTGGCTAGGCCTACTAGCTGTTATACACACTAGCTGCTAAGCTAGACATTAGCTAAACAGACTAGTAGCCAGAGACCCAAGGGACGAACAGACTATGTACACAGCAGACTAGGTATGAAACAGACTAAGAACTACACAGGTTAGTTGCTAAACAGGTTAGAGGCTAATCCTACTAGGAGACACAGAGACAAAGAGACATACCTACAATACCTACTTAACCAAAAACAAATGTAAACTTAACCAAACAGCTCCATACAACAATTGCCAACTAAAACAGAACATAACCAAACACAACAAAAGCCCACTTAACATAACCTTAAATAATGCTCGACCCAATTTCCCAGAACAACCAGCTATTTATAATGTAACTAAACTAGAAAAACAAAACAGTGCCCTCTAGTGGTGAACCCTCACAGTAGTGTCTTAATTGCCTTATGTTGTACCAAAATATTCTTTTACTGTGTACTCCATTACTAAACTAATGGAGTTTTTACACTGCTTTTATTCTATAATACTTTTTCCTCATTTAAATATTAGAGCATATTCTGTGATTTATAATCACTATAACATATAATCCCAAATAAATCAATTTCAGTTCCATACTGCAAAATGTGGACACGTTCAAGGATGACCAAGTTTTGTAAGAAAAGCATTGTGTGCTTTATTAAATTAGGTATGCAAAGAATGGGGGGAAAAAAATACAAGAGTGCATATACTGGAATGTTACACTGTATATCACTCTGCTCATGCAAAAATCCACCTCATAGATTGTATAAGTTACTACTGTAGTGTTCGTACCATAGTCAGAAGAAATGCAAGCAATACTTTAACAGATTATATATTTTTACATAAAATATGAAAGTATTTAAAACTGTTGTAAAAATCATGTAAACACTGAAAAGTAGCCAATAGCTCACAAAATATTGTATTTTTTATATAAACTTTTTGTTTATTTATACTTATTAGGAAGAAGCAAAATTTTGGAAGGACCTCATTGAAGAATACTTGAAACCATTAGAGACTGATAAAAAAAAGGAACAAAAAGCCAAAGCAGATCTACAAGACCTACGCAACAAGGTTTGACAGTGGAAAAAAAAAAAAAAGCATATTCTTCCACAATATATTACTTTTTTAACATAATATGCTCAATTGTGCTTTAATATTACTTTTTTTTTCATGCTAATTTATTAATTTCAACTTTATGGCTTGTTTTTTTTATTTGCTTCTTTTTTATCACATTGTCATTAGAATGTCACAATTAATTGAAAATGAAAAATATCAAGTATGATTGAAATTAATTGAAACAAATTGCTGAAAAAATTATAATGAACAAGTTAAATGACAAAACAGTTTTTAATAAAGAACTTAACAGTGCGTTTTACATGTAGTTATACTGTATATACTGACAATATTTTCATCTTCATGAAATTTACATATTGTGTTTGTTCAATAGTATGGCTTATTATATAACTAATTACTGGCATATGCCTAATAAATATCACCATATTTAGAATTATTTGAGAAATGACTTAACATAGTAATGTAGTCTAATCCCAAATATCCTCTTTACATTTTCAGGTAACTTTTGTGTTTTTCATCTGTAATGCTCTGTGGCTTGTGGCTACCTTCTTTCTGCAAATCATTGGCTCCTCAGTGAGCATCCAAATGCCAAAAGTTTATGCCAATGGAACTGTTGATCCCAATGGAATCATATATATCGACCCTATTGGACTGATGTTTCTCATCAGTTTTGTATTCCTCTTCATTGTCCAGTTTTTAGCTATGCTGTGGCACAGGTACCTAAAATATGAATATATTATGTTATCTTAATTACGAATATATAATGTTATATTATGTTTTATAACATATAAAAGTACTCCAAATTATTATTATTTAATTTGTATATGTATGTTATTTTCCCTGTAGAATCCAGACTTTTATCCACTTCATTGCTTACATTGGCACTGAGGATGTGGCTAACAGGAAATTGAGAAAACACACCATGTCACTGATCACTGAAGTTCATGAAGAAAATGTGAGGGTTTTCCCCCCTTATTTTTTGTTTCTTCTTTATAGTAATTTTTAGAATTAACTGTGCTGTAATTTTTTCATGTGTAGTATGCTTGTTAACCAACATTCATTCACTTTATTTTCTTTTCAGAATTTTCTTTAGGAGAAATATTTTAATTGACTAAAGGTCAATAAGGGGATGCGAAACCTTAGACTGCAAAATACCTGCTTCCTGGGAAAGAAAGGATTGTTACCACTAGGGGTGGACTGACAACAAATAGGAGCTGAGAAGTTGCTATCAAAGAAGCCCCAAATTGATAGATACATATTTATTTATCTATTTATAATCATTAAAGCCAACCAACCAAATAAATAACTAAATAAATCTGTGGATGTATATTCTGTTTGGCTAAGGAACGTGGAACTTATTTACCAAAGTTTAACTCAAGCTTCAGTGCTTTTGAATGAGTTTATTTGAAAAACATACTGTACAGTCTGTCTTTTTTTTTTTTTTTTTAAATCTCTTCCCTCTCCTCTCTATCCCACAATTGTTTGTTTTTGGTCTATGTATCTAACCTCTCATTTAGACCAAGAGTCTAAGACTACATGACCTTTCATCATCAGCCAAATACACTCCCTGTTCGGTAATCGAACAGTGAATCACAGATGAGAAATCGAACAATTACATCAGATAAGGATTTGTCTTAAAATGAGTCTAGGGCGTTAAAATTCACTTATACCACTATTAAATACAATATTACAAATATTGTATTTACATTGGGCAAATAGCTTATTAGAAGCTTATTAAGTAGATTATTAAATTTGGCAGAAAACTGTTAATAACATCGCTTCAACTTAATATTTTGATTTCACTTATGATGCAAGTTAAACTGCAAAAGTTTCATTAAATTCTGTCCAGTGGTCGGTTTAAGATATGCCCACAATTCAACCTAATAACAATAAACCTAACCTGCACGTCTTTAAACTGTGGGAGGAAACCGGAATACCCGGAGGAAAAAAGCCAAGCACAGGCAGAAAATGTAAACTCCATGCACACAGACTCAAGGAGGGAAGCAATGCCTTGACCCTAAATATGTAAGACCACAACACCACCATGCCGCAGTAATAAACCAATTTAAGATATTAAATTTTTGCCTATTTTAACATTTATTTTTACTTTTCTATGTTATTCTATTTACTACTATGTTATTTTCTATGTTATTCCTTACTACTTTTTTTTTTTAAATTATGATTATTTTATGGATTAATAATGTTAATAATTATTAATAATGGATCATTAATGAATGAATGAATGAAAATGAATGAATGAATAAGGGCTGAAGCACTGCACGATGTACTTTTTAAAAGTTAGAGCCTTTAAACACGTGAATGTGTTTTTCTGTCTCAGTGGATGAGATCAACTGAAATTTAAAGATGAAATCTTATTTCCTACAGTATTGCTTTATTAATATTCAGACCTTTATATAACAAGAGGACCTTCCTACCCAAACTAACCCAGACAATTTTAATTAGTTAAGCTATTTTAATCAGTTAAGCATTTTAATTACACTGTAAAAAACAACCTATAGAACCTACTCAATAAAAGTGAGGTAACAATTTGCACTCACTTTGTTTGGGTAGATTCTATCCTATATATTTGCATAAAGAGTACCTAATATTAATAGCTATGACACACTTAAAAAAATAGGTAAGGTATACCTAATATTTCTCATTACAAATTACTTGTAAAAGTTGAGTAACATACTTTTATTGTTATTAAGTTAATCTACTTAATTATTATTAATAAAGATAAGCCAAAAAGAATAATTAAACATTACCTAATCAAGGAAAGTTGAATTTACTGGTCAGACACAGGAGACAGTATTAATTGCTTTTTTATTGTCCAAACAACATTTTCTTTTTAAAACATTTAAAACTCATTAAAACTAAACAGAAAGTAACACCTTATAATGCATTTTCAATTGAAAAAAACTTTATTACACAAAACAGTATATGAATCAAAATCTTCACATCACTTGCTCTACAAACATTTTACCCTAAAAAATGTGTGAAAACTCTTTTACATTCAATTGCAGGTGAAAAACAACTTTCATTCCATATAACACAGTACATGTAACTTGAAACATTTTCTATTTTGAAAACATGGAAAATAATTATGTGCAAAAGAACATTCTTGCATTAAATGTACTATTTGAAAATAAAAGAACATCTTAACAGCATTAACCGCATGCAATCTGTGGTTCTGTTTCCACAACCTACAGTATTATCACTTTGGTGCCCTCCAAAACAATGCACAAACCTGTTGGGTGCTCTTCAGCTATAGGAATGTGAATTACCACCAACTTCATAACTTCATTGGTGTAGCCATCAGGTTCAACCTTCTGTTGGGGGGAAAAAAGCTAATAGTTAGTTATAGTTAGCTAATAATTAATAATGTTAGTTAAGTCAAATTAAATATGTTGTTTGATTACAGTTGTTTTCTTTGTTCATGCCATTTATTTGATCACAAGCAAAGTTTTAGTATTAAGCATTTTTTTTAAATTAAAGTACAAATTGTGCATACAACAAAATAGCATGTTATGACCCAAGGTCTAGGGTCCCTGAGCGTAACAAATAAAATAATCTTTACAACAAAGATTTTAAGTGTGCGTCTTTTATTTACACACGAACACACAAACACACAGGAAGCTCTTGGCTTCAGGGTTGGGCCTAGGCCAAAACAATAACCAAAACCCCCACCCCTATCTCCTCCCTCAAAACTAACTAAACTACCAAAGAAAAGAACATAAATCAAAATACAAGGACTAAACTAACTACCTAACTATCAATACAAAAAAACAGGAGAAAACGGGGGACAACAAAAATGGCACCCAACCCCTACTGTTTCCTTTAAACTATATACAAAAAAAACTAATACTATATACACAGTATTTACACAAAAGAAAACTATATACACTCGCGGGAGGACCACTTCCATCCACGCATACAAAAAACAGAAAATCAACAAAAGAAAATGAGAGAGCGCAGGGCGCGACACAACAGTCTCTCTCTCCAAACAATCAACAACTCACACACAATCACTCAATCAATCAAACAAACAAGTAAACAATCCAACAACCAATCTCTTTGAGCACGTAAGTCACACACAAGGCATAAGTCGCGCACTTCCGGCTTTCATCCGCCAGCTTAAAAGGACGCGCAGATGCAGGGCCAGCCAATCTCGACACACGTCAGGTCACGCTCAATCAGGGCGGAGCCACCTGTGAGAGGGAGAGCGCGCGCCATACGTGCACTACACACACACACACCTCTGCACGTAACAAGCATTAATTGTATACAAAAACAGAAAAACAGGCTCAGCACAATGTGATCACAGTAAATCCAGATCAAAACTCAACCATTTCAAGAAACATAAAACATAAGATAATAAAATAATAAAAATGATACAAATACAATAAATTGTACATTACAAGCCATTTAAACAAGTTTAGTGCATTTCGGTTTTCCATTTTACTAAGGGCATCTGAGAGAAATTTTAGGTCATTTTTTAAATGTCATGAGCAGAGGAGGAGATTTAAAGTATCTGTCATGGTTCTGGCTGGTTGAGAAGGACGCAAATGCAGGTTCTTGTGTGAAAGTAAATCAAGCTTTATTTTCTTAGTCAGGTCTT
>JAQMYK010000013.1:9956389-9975132 GCA_030014345.1 Clarias buthupogon | reverse complement strand
ACAGTTCAGAAGATCCCAGGTTCAAACCCCACAACCACCAAGTTGCCACTGTTGGGCCCTTGAGCAAGGCCCTTAACTGATCAGATGTATAATGAGATAAAAATGTAAGTCACTCTGGATAAAAGCATCTGCTAAATGTAATTGAAATGAGCAGTTTCAAACAACTTCATGAAATGATTTGGCTTTGAAGTTGATTGAACTCAAAATTGCTTTGCAGCTGCTTGCCTTAACTTTTTTAGTTAAATCAACTATTTATGTTTTACAGATGAAAAGATGAAAATTAAGTTGAACCAACTTAAAAATGTAAGGCTACCGGCTGCAAAGCTTTTTTGGGTTTACTGAACCAGGTCTGGGTAGTTGTGACTACTCATTTCTTAAAATTCACTCGACCCCTTTTTCGGCTTAAAACAAACTCATAATGATTAGTTAGATGTACTTTTTTAGGAAGGTACTGTATAACTAACTTAAAACAGCAGTTTCAATTAACTTTTTAAGTTAAGTCAACTTTTTATTTTTTACAGTGCAGTATTAGCTATCCAGATATAATAATGTGTTGAAGAGTTATTAATCCAATTCCAGTAATGTGAAATCTCCTTAGTTCTTTTCTTGGTTTAATGCTTAATGGCTTCATTTCTTTTTATTTACTTAATTTTTTGTACTCCTTGCCTATAAAACAGACTTTTGCTAAATTAATTTCCAACTCCTCCAACTTCTGTGTGTTGTAAGAATTAAACTAGAGTTTCAATAGAACATGTGTAGCTCACATCGAATCGTGTCAGCTGTGCTGGGTGTGGTCATGCAACTTGGTGAATCTACCTTTTAATGGAACTGATGGAATGTTCATTGGCACATGCAGTGGCCACCTTAAATGACATTTATTAATTACATACTAAAGTTAGGCATAGGGTGAAATATTACACATCTCTTAAATGTAAACACATAACAGTGTCTCTGTTGATAAGGAGTGTGCTGATGACTAACAAGGATGAATATTAGTAATCAGGTGATTCATAACAGAGACTGTGAAGTGCCGGTCCATGGTGGTCATGGTGATGTCAAACCATCAGCTCATGTAATAGTGATTAAACTGTTCTGGGTGTGTTGACAGAAAGTTTACTCGTTGTTAATCGAACAGATGGAATGTTGATTGGTATGTTATCATTGTCCTTATTAATTTCCAAACTACACACCACATCACTTTTTTTTTTCATAATTAAAAAAAATTTTTTTTTGCTGAGGTCAGGTAAAAATTAATTCAAAAACACACATAAGAGAGGGTCACTGTGTATATTATTTGAATCAAAATGTAGCAGGGCATGTTTTTGCATATCATAAGGAAAATGTACTGATAAACTCTGTGTGTACAGTAAGTCCCCGACATACGAACAAATGTTCTGAGAGCTTGTTTGTGAGTATATTTGGTTCAAAAAACATTGTCTAGGTACTAGGATGTACAGTATAAAACTAAAGCCCGATTCGGACGGGACTAGTTTTACAGGGGGTCGTTAGAGAAATTTCTGTTTCACAGACGTACTTTGTGATTTTAATCCCGTACGAATCTGCCATGTCTGTCTTTCTCTCACATGACCTCTGTAAAAAATTCCACTATTATGTGTTATTTATTACCCTTGAATTTGTATCTGTGTGCAGATTGTTTCGGTGGAAACTTTGGTGGCTCTTGGATCTTCAGTTCTTACCCTGGCTGCTATGCCCCAATTTGACATCTTTACCAACGTGATGCTTCTGAATGGCATTGCCACATTATCAGCCCTGCTCCAAGTGGTGGCAAATGCAGTCTCACATGGAAGGAGACGACTTATTGTAACTTCATCAGCTGCTCTCCTTTTCCTAATTTCAGGTTTTATCTTCTTTGCTGTTAATTACATCAGACAGCAGAGCGGAAATCAGAACATGGTGCTGTTTGTGTGTTTAGCCATAGGAGGCACTATCCTGGTCTCTTTGAACTGGTGGGAGAACTATGCCATGCTTTTCCGTATTGTCTTCTTCCAGAACACAATCCGTGACATCAAAAGGTCCTATAACCTTGTGAACATTCTGTCTAGCTCGGTGCGAATTATTGTGACTTTCACTGTTCTGGGAGCTTATGTGAAGCTCTCAGGTCAGGATTGGTCATCGGTGCTGTCAGTCACGAAGTTTAACAAAACCCTCGTCTTGAGCCTCTTCGCTATTCAAGTTCTGGCTTCAGCTCTGTGTCGGTACATGGCTGTGATTGCATGCAAAATGCACGCTGTGCGCCGCAGCTTCCTTGTTCCCATGATTTTCACATCTCCAGCCACATTGGGGGCCTTTGTGCTGGCTGTTTGGATTCCCTATCTGAACGTGAATCAACAGGTTAGATCAAAAGAATATATAAGCAATTTATTCTATCTATCTATCTATCTATCTATCTATCTATCTATCTATCTATCTATCTATCTATCTATCTATCCATCTATCCATCCATCCATCCATCCATCCATCATCTAGGATTATTTATTCACTAAAGAAAAATAATTTCTCTAAGACCTTAACAGGTTCTTAAATACAGTAAATGCTTTATTATTTAAACTTACTTTAAAAGTATATGCAATACTGTGAAAAGACTTGCATATAGTCTATGCACCATATCGTTAATACAAATTTTGTATGTTTATCATGTCTGCATTACTATCCATTCATTATTTCCGAACATAACTTTGAAAATAATAAATAAATAACATTACAGAAAAATATTTGCATGTATGTAAAGAATGCAACATTGTACATGACAGGCCATTTAAAAAAAAAAAAAAAAAAGAGCATTACATACAGTAGGCTCCTGGGTTTTGCATGAAAATAGAAAGGAGCAAGTGTGACAAAGTTACCAGAATAACTCATATCCTCCAGCACACTCATTAAAATATACACTTGTTCTTCTTACAGTACTGTTCAAAAGTAAAGGGCTTATATATAAAAAAAAAAATCTAATAAATAAATAAATAAATAATGAGCCATAAGCAAAGATTAGAATATAATTTTTTTCAATAAAATAAACGTTTATGTTTAAAAAAAACATGTTTAGAGCACAAAAGAATAATAAAATAAATACAGGCAATATTTTGTGTGAAAACTCTTTGTTTGAAAATAATCAGTAGTTTTAGATACAGATTTGCGCAGTTTTATAAGTAAACATCTGGGAGGTTTTACTGAGCATGCTGGAGTTTATGTCAGAGTCTTCTGCTAACTTTACACACATTATATTTTCATCTAAAAGCTGGACTGTAATGTAACGATGCTGATTTCTTTACATTCAAGCAAATATTATCCTGTAATATTGTTTATTTATTCATTTTTAAGCTATGTCTGTAAATATTGAATGTTTTGTACATAATAATGCAGATATAATAAACAAATATAACTAAATGTGTGCTAAGGATAATATGAAGACTTTTTTTGCTTTAAAACGTCTTGGTGCTCACAGTACTGTACATGTGAATAAACATTGGTTTACAAGTACTTTTGCACTTCTTCTTTGCAGAACACAATCACATTTAATGCCTACTGTAGTAATTTTGTGATTGTGGAAGGCCCAGCGCTTGGCATCATGAGACTGATGTTAAGTGACTTAACTCGTGGCATGTGTCAGCATATCCCGAACAAGGAGTCTACAGTGGGTTATGGCCTGCTTGGATCATCTTTGGTGAGCTGGTGGATCGGCCTGGTGCTCTCCACACTCTACATTTGGTTCTTAAACACTGAACGCATTGCCAGGACAAAGGACCTGTTTGTGCGAAACCTTTATGAAGCAGCGTTCATTGACCAGTCTATGCTCCTAAATGCCAAGTTCGAGATTGTGCTTCAGTCAAAACCTATCAAGTAAGTAAAAGTGTACATGTACTTATTTTTATGTACTGTATAATGACAACTGAATTAGAATTAATTAACATTCTTACATTAACAGGGAAAAGGCGAAGGTGACCATTTACCTCTGTGCAACCATGTGGCATGAGACTGCAGATGAAATGTTGAAGATGATCATCTCAATGTTCAGGTATTCTATAAAGGCTTAAAGAGTCTTTTACTTGAAAACCTCCTTGATGAACTCAAAATAATTTTTTTCTTCTGTTATCTCCAGGCTGGACAAATTCCGACCAAAGAAAAACAAATTTAATGATGTTGTTTTTGAGTCCCATATTTACTTCGATGATGCTTTCCTGACCAAAGATAACAAGCGTTGTGTCAACGAATATGCTGAGACACTGGTGGAAGTCATCGAACAGGTTTATATGTAAGTAATTATATTGTTATTAATATTGCAACACTTGCTTGGGTTTGGAAAGAAATGCCAAATTTACATTTAGGTATTTGGCGGACGCTCTTATCCAGAGTGACTTACAAAAAGTGCTTTGAAGTTTCCGTCATTGGATAGATACTTACACTCGGTTTATGGGTTAGAAATTAGGAGACACGGTAGGTAGCTCTCCTTATTTTGCTTTTGTTCAATGACAAATCTCAAACTTCCAAGCCCAAAAAAATTATAGTTTCAGAAGGGTTAAATTATTGGGCTGCATCAAGCAAAGAAAACAACTTTGGAGATTTAAAAAGAATGGAATCGAAATAAGAACCCTCCAACACATTGCTAAATCCTGGAACTTTGTAGGAGAATTGTGGTTGGAAATAATTGAGATAGCAATTAAAATTTAGGTGAAGTTGCATCGTACAGAAAGTAACAGTAGAAATCATCACTGAGTTTAACTCATAACATTGGGACTAAACAGCAATGTGTCCAAAAAGAAAAGCACCTGTTAGTGAGGGTAGAGGAGGGAAGGGCTTCAATTTGCCAAGGTGCAAAAATGGAAAAATGTCCATGTGGTCTGTTAAATCCAAGAATTTCCAAGAATGATGAGCATTTCTGGTCAAGTAGGGAAGTGCATGAAGCAGTGCACACATCCTGCATAGTGCCCACTGTACAACCCTTTGGTGGCAGTTTTATGAACAGCAGTTGCTTCAGTTGGTCAGATCCTGGCTTGTCAACATTATATGGCAATAAAAAAATGCACTCAGCTGATTCCCTTAATTAACTAAATGACTACGTTAAATAGAATTATGGTGAACTGCATAGGAAAACAATGTGGGATTTGAATGTTTGAATGTTCTTTGAATTGTTCTTTCAATATAATCTGTCCTTAACAACATAAGATATTGGCAGGATAGTGCAATAGTCCTTGAGGATCCAGGTTTAATTTCCGGCCAGGTTCTATTGCCACCTCTGTGTGCATATTCTCCTCCGGGTTCGTTTCCTCCGGGTACTCCAGTTTCCTCCCACAGTCCATAGACCTGCAGATTAGATAATTAACGTTCCCAAATTGCCCGTAGTGTGTGAATGAGCATATGAATGTATGTGTGTGTGTGTGTGTGTGTGTGTGTGTGTGTGTGTGTGTGTGTGTGTGTGTCTGATGAATTGGCACCCCGTCCAGGGTATATCCCGCCTTGTGCCCTAAGTTTCCTTGGATTTTACCGGGCTCCACATTTTCAGTTGTGAGTTTCTCTGCCAGCTTGTCAGTTGTGAGTTTCTCTGTATCACAGAGCGGCTGCAAGAAGATAAAGCCTAGCTCACTAAGCATAGGTAAAGTACCATAAGCTGCTCAAGGATGGCCAGATGTTGACTCTGGTTGATTCCAACAAGGGTCTTGATGCAACTGGGGAGGGGCAAGGACTCATTGATGGCGTATCTTTCTCACCTCCCAGGTTTAGTGTAAGTCTCTGTGGCGTCCATAAGAAATGAAGAAGTAGGAGGCAATCTTGGGACAACTCACCAGGAATTTGTTTTTTTTTCCATTTCGCTTGTTTGAGTGCTATTCACCTCATTCACCTCACTAATCATGTAACTCAGGGGCTATCACAGGGACATACAAATGCTCATACGGTTCATCTCTGCTCTTACTCACTTGCATGGCACTTTCTACTCAGTGCTGCTTACTGAAACAAAAAACACTTATTTCTCACAGGCAGATGCTCATCCCTATAAAGCATTCCCCAGACTCTGTTAACACAGTATTGTATGTATGTGTGAGGCTTGTGCATGTGTTTGTTAATTTCTTTGTTTGGAAGTCTAAAATTTGGCATTGCTGGACATTTTATTAAAGAATGAAATAAAAGAAATACTACTACTAATAATAATATATAATATGTAATAATAATAATAATAATAATAATAATAGTTATTATTATTATTATTGTTGTGGTTGTTGTTGTTGATATATTATTATTATTATTATTATTGTTGTTGTTGTTGTTGTTGTTGATATATTATTATTATTATTATTATTATTATTATTATTATTATGTTCATTATTAATGTTTTACTGCATTATTAATGGAAAATGTGGTTGTGTGTGTGTGTTTCCTAATAATATACAGCATATTCACAGAGGATAGCGCAAGTGTATTTAGGCACAGAAATCTTCTTCCTGATCAGAAAATCTTCCAAGCACCATACGGCTGCCGTCTGCAGTACACACTTCCCCACGGCAACAAACTGTTTGTACACTTTAAGGATAAACACCAGATCCGCCACAAAAAGAGATGGTCTCAGGTGAGCCACTACATATTCATTAACTGCCCTCCAAAATTATTACTCTTATCAGTTGTAGCATGGTGTAATGTTTCAGGAACAGTCTATACTGGACAGTGTACCAGTATGACTGCACACCATTATAACTACAATGTATTTAATTGCTAGTGTGAATGAGGAAGACACAAACAGTTTATGAAATATTTTTTTTCATGAATATTGCATGTTTTATTTGATATAAATGCTAGGGGGGGAAATCTGATGAAAATATTAAATTTGACAGTTTTCATATTTTAATAAAAGAATATTTGCTTTTATTATCTATTTCTTATATTTATCCAGTTTACAACTTTGGTAAAAAAAAAAAAAAAAGAATTGTTTGATGTTAGTGTGCCTCATTATCAGATCTGTGTTATATTAGGGATTGGATTTAAGGGGAGTAACAGGGTTGGTTCTGGGCTGCATCTAATGCAAATTTTAAATGCAGATTTTTTTTTTCCACATTTAATTGTGAAGTCAGATTTTGTTTTTTATTATTATTATTATTTATTTATTTTATTTTTTTTTTACAATATCTATGTTTGATGTCAACAATATTTATTTAAAAAAAAATTTGTGTAGAATTTAAAGTTAAAAGTTCCTCCCTCAGGTCTGTGTGTTTGAAGTTTGCATGTTCTCCCTGTGCTTAGTGGGTTTCCTTCGTCCCACAGTCCAAAGACATGCAGTGTAGGCTAACAGGCATTCCCGAATAGTGTGTGTGAATGTGTGCCTGTGTGCCCTGTAATAGACTGGCACCCTATCTAGGTTGTACCAAACCTTATGTCCTGAGTCCTCTGGGAGAAGCTCCTGACTTCATGTGACCCTGTATAGGGTAGAAGATACACAGTAGAGAATGAAAGGACAAGAAAAATCTATAAATATGCCCATAAATGTTTGTTATAGCTAAAAATCTCAAAGGAATACATGACTTTAAATAAGCATGGCTCAACCTGGTACATGGTGTTTCCATTGTTTTTCAATAAACAAAAAATGACAAATGAAATACAAAACATTATTCACATAAAAGCACAAGCTATGTCATTATATGTGATGATATAAAGTTGAACTCCTTTGTCATTTTCATGTGAGATTGATTTCATCAAATCTAAATGAAGTAACACCGAGTGCTTCATGCAACAATCCAAGCTGATAGTCTATTTTTCTTATATGATTTTTGTTCGATCATTGACACAGCTTTAACTTAAACCATACCGACAATATACTAAGAGGTTATCTTACAGAGTCTGTAAGGCAATGTTTTCCTTTCTTTTTTCCTAAAGATCATGTACATGTACTACCTCCTTGGCTGGAGGCTGCACAAGAAATACTATGAGATGCAACTGGAAGGGGAAGAGCAGCTGCCAAATATTGAAGACCAGTTAAAAGTAAGTGTGATTCTCCTATGATGACTGCAACACACTGATTTTCATAATCTAATAATGATTGATTTTCTTCTACAGAAAGCCAAAGAGAGCACGTATGTTCTGGCTCTAGATGGAGACACGGACTTCCAGCCTTCAGCTGTCATGCTTTTAGTGGATCGACTCAGGTTGTACCCTGAAGTGGGAGCTGCTTGTGGCAGGATCCATCCCACCGGCACAGGTGACTGATAATAATAATAATAATAATAATAATAATAGGAATTGTGTGGGCACTATATTTCCTGCCAATGTCTTCATAGTCATATAGTATTATACCTATGAAATAAGAAATTATTTCATGCCAACATAAGTACGATTTGTTAGTATATACAAGTTTTGTTTTTTTGTTTTTTTACAAAATTTGATTCAATCTCTTGTGCAGAAAAAGGAGCACAATTTGGTGCCATGTGGCTGTTTTTTTCCATTTTATTTGGTTTCTCAGACATACTCTATGTTCTATCACATCAGCATTGAGCAAATCATATTTAATAAGAATATAAGAATAAGAATTTGAGAAACCTTTAAAGTGCTCTACACAACTGTTATTTGGATGTATTTTCTGATTTGCTATTGTGTTTTTAGTTTGTTTTTATTTACAAGCTGCTGTAGAAAGCAGCATATAATTACCAAAAAAAAAAAAGATTCACCAACATTTCACCTTTAAATAGGTTTTTAACAAATTTGCTTCCAATTTGGTCATTTTCCAATTCCCAGCCAACTAGTTAACTCTTCACTATCGTGCAACATTCCAACAGCTACCAGATGGGGTAATCCACAGACCATGCAGTAAGGTGCAAACATCATATGATCAGGATCATAAATGAACACTATGCCAAACAAAATATGAAACGAAAAATGTCTGCAACACATGAAACACTCTGCAGGAAGGCATTTAAATAATACAAATTAATTAATAACCATTATATTATAATTATAATAGCAATATTGTTTCATACTTCACACCAGTGGTCACAAAGTTATAAAATATACAATGTACTGTACTTATTTTACTGGTTGTGACACTATACAGTATAAACAGGAAACAATAGAGCTTTAACTGTGTTTTTTCGCAGGCCCTATGGTGTGGTATCAGAAGTTTGAGTATGCTGTGGGTCACTGGCTCCAGAAGACAGCTGAGCATGTGTTTGGATCGGTGTTGTGCAGCCCGGGCTGTTTCAGTCTGATGCGTGCGGAGGCACTAATGAGTGACAATGTTATGAAGAGATATACAACAAAAGCAACTGAAGCTGGGCACTATCTACAGTATGACCAGGGTGAGTAAAATGTAGATTATGCATATACAGTACTGGTTTTTGGTCTTGCCCTTTTCGTATTTAGATTAGATGGATTTCCTTGAATTTCCTGGTGGTGATTTGCTGGTGCATCTTGGGAAATCAGCAAGCATCTCCCTATCCCAAAAGACTCAGCCTTTTTTTTAAATGCATTTTATACTTGCATTTCGCCGTTATTATAATGAGTGCATATTTTCAACAAAAAAATTTAATTTACATGATAAGTCAGCAAATAATGTGTTTTTGTAGTGTTGTCAATATACAACAAAGTGAAGGGACATTACAAATGACTCCCTTTTTTATTGCTGATTTCCATACTGTCCCAACTTTTTTGGTATTTCGGTTGGAAGTTTCTGCTTGTACTGTATGCCTCCAAGTTAGCTAAGATTTTTGATTCATCATAGCACACACTGTAAACTGCTGTCAATCTGATTTTGGAAAAGTCTTTTGATGATTTTATGTATGAGGAGAGCCTGAGAAATAAACAGGAGGCCAGCCCAGTGATCAAGATTCACTTTTCTTTAGAAGTCATGAAGCAAAAAAAAGGTTCTCTTTCATCTCTTGATGAATTTAATTTTATTGGATTTTGAGTGCTGTGACAAAACCCTTGTATTGCTGGCCTTGTGTGCAGCCTGACATCTGATCTTCCTCAGCCACCAATATGTTTATCTATATATGATCTGATGTATTTTGTGTATTCTTGCTCTGTGTACGCAGGTGAGGACCGCTGGCTGTGCACACTGCTCCTGCAGCAGGGATGGCGAGTGGAGTACAACGCTGCATCTGACTCCTACACCAATGCTCCACAGGAATTCAAGGAGTTTTACAACCAACGGCGGCGCTGGGGCCCGTCCACCATGGCCAACACTCTGGACCTTCTTTCCAGCGGCAGTATCACTGCAAAACTGAACAAGTCCATTTCACGACCATACATTCTCTACCAGACTATCACCATGGCCGCCTCTATCCTGGGACCAGCTACAGTTTGCCTAATGATTGCAGGTGAGTTTCATTACTGTATCTAGACAGATAGACAAGAATGTGCAAGGAAGAGCATTCAGATTAATAACAATAAAACATAAAAATATTCAGGACGAAAGTATGATAATATAGTAATATTGTGTAAAATGTGAGTTAAGTTTATATGAACGACTTTATCAATCGTAAAGATTATTACAAGTCATAAAGATATCATTGAAAAGTTCTGACCAATGTAGAAAGAAAACCTTTCTTTAATTTGTATTGATTATAACTCATATTATGAAGTTTAATAGATTCTAATTTATTTGATGAGACAGTGAAAAATTGTGGTTGGGTGGGGTAGGGGAGTTTGTTCAGTCAGCATACGCAACCCTGTTAAACACTGTGATGCAATTATGAAGACAGTAGTTAAAATACAGCAATTAGAATAAATAGGAGAAAAATACAGCAATACATATGTGCATAGCATTAGTTATCTGTTTCTTATGTAAAATTCACCTCTCTTTTCAACAGGAAGCTTTAAATTTGTCTTCAACGTAAACGCCAATGCTGCTCTTGTGATGGCGATTGTTCCTCCTGTAGTCTACATGATACTCTGCTATTATCTCGGGCAGGCAAAATCAGATTTACAAATCAGAATTGCGGCCGTCATGAGCGTAATCTATGCTTTTTTAATGACTGGAACCATCTTATCCATTATAGGTAAGTGGAGTTTCCATTTAATTCAATACTTTTCTTTTACTGGGCGGGTGGTTCAGTTACCACATGGGTTGCACAAGTCAGTACACAATGAGAAGGGTTCCAGCAGGAAGAGCATCTGGTGTAAAACCTGTGACTAATCTAATATGCAAAGTGGAAACAAAACGACTATGGAGTTTGTAAAAGAAATATTTCATTCGCTTTCCCCAATAAATAATTCTGTGGTGTAATATACAGCACTCAGGGCAGCGTTGCCATCTCACATTTCCAGAAACTTAAATTATATCCTAAGCTATATCCTGTGACTCTAAACAGGATAAAGCTATTATATTGTGGCCCTGTCCTTATCTCATAACTTCATTTGATTGCTAATCTGATTTTCTTTATATGTTTAGGGGACATGGTATTGCAGCAGACTTTTATGACCCCGAGCGGCTTATTCTTCATTGGCATAAGCCTTATGTACATTTCCACGGCTCTTCTTCATCCTCACGAGTTCCATCTCATCATCTTCGGTGCCCTTTATGTCATCTGCATCCCGAGTGGCTACCTGCTGCTGACAATTTACTCCATGGTCAACATGAACAACGTGTCCTGGGGCACACGTGAATCTGCCTCCCAGTCCACTGAAACCGAGGAGAAAAACAAGAAAAATGTCAAATGCGAGAAACTGCTGAAACTTTGTGGCTATAACTTTGAGTTTGAGGTGAACAAAGAAGTGAAGGAGATGTGTGCTGTGCCGGAGAATGCACTTCAAGCCACAGATTTGAAAACTGAAACAAAAGAGGAACTCGCGGAACCTGTAGAAGAGTAAGATATATTAACTAATATATTATTAATTTGATGTCACCTTAAGCTATTTTACCTGTGAAATTATTGTGACTGAAGAGATGTACTTGTTTTGTTTTTTCCAGGCGCATCATTGGGGACTGTGAGTGCACATACAGTACTTTTTCGATCATTCTTATTATACACAGCACAACAATTTAATATGTTGACTGATGAAGCTTTTTATTGTATTTCTTTTTTTTTTTTTATAGTTTTCATTCAACAGTTGACAGAAAAGTCTCCTGACCTGGGCCTTAAGGAGCACAGATTTACTTTGGTGGGTATTACCAAAAATGCCTTATTTCACATCGCGAACTCTCTTACTGGCAGCATGGTGACTAACTGATTAGCACTGTTGCCTTGCACCTCTAGGGTCCAGGTTTGATTCCCAACTCGGGGTCTGTGTGCATGGAGTTTGCATGTTCTCCCCTTACTTGATGCGTTTCCTCAGTCTACTCCGGTTTCCTCCCACAGTCTAAAGACATGCAGATTAGGCTAACTGGCATTCCAAAATTGCCCATAGTGTGTGAATGTGCGTGTGAATGTTGACCGGAGGTCCTACCACGGTCGTAAAATGGGAATAAATGCAACGCCAATCACCATTGACCGAGTTGGACCTCAGAGGTTCCTAGATGGATGGAATCTCTTACTGCTTTAACTGTATAAATCTTTTGACCGAATCATGTATTTTCACATTTCATAACCTCGCAGTCACTAAATCATTTGTCCAATTTTTATGGCTACTGATTCCTAGATCTTTTTGGTGCCGAAATCACCTTGTTTGGTACAAAAACCAGCAGATGACTAAAAATCCTAATAACTTTTTACTTTTTTTTCCTTCTTTTTTTCAGGAAGAAGAAACGTTTTGGAATGACCTAATCAAACAATACCTAAAACCATTAAGTTCTGATAAACAAAAGGAGGAACAAATCAAAGTAGATCTGAAAGACATGCGCAACAAGGTTTGTCAGTGGGATGTCAATGGAAAATTAAGGATGGATGACATTTGACTATATAAAATCTTTATTTAATAAATATATGAACTGCTTTGTGTCATGATAATATTTTTGTTAATATGAAGTTTTTATGATACTTGATTAATTCTTGACTTTGTGAAATGAATAATGAACTTTTTGATTCTTTTCACACATTTCCCTATCTTTAATTATATAATTGCACAATTAAATAAAAATGCCAAACAGTATTTTTGAATTTAACATAACTGAATAACTGTTGGCAAATGCCTAGGAGAGATATTATTGGGAATATTTGAATAATGATCTAACTGAGTGATCTCTAATTATTCTCTTTATATTTTCAGGCAACGTTTGTGTATTTTATCTGTAATGCCCTGTGGCTTGTGGCTACTTTCTTTCTGCAATCCTTGGGCACCACTGTGAGCATCAGCATCCCAAAAATCTATACCAATGGAACTGTTGATCCTAATGCACATCTTTTTATTGATCCAATTGGACTGATGTTCCTCATCAGTTTCGCCTGCCTCCTTGTTGTTCAGTTTATAGCTATGCTGTGGCACAGGTACCTAAAATATGAATCTTTCGTTGTACACCTTTTAAAAGTGCTCAGGATCATTTTTATTAATTTTCATATGTATGCTTTCCTTTAGAATCCAGACCTTAATCCATTTTATTGCTTACATTGGAACCGAGGCTGTTGTGAACAGGAAAGTGAACAAGGACAACAGCATGCCTCTGATGAATGAAGAAAATGTAAGTTTTGTTTGTTTGTTGTTAATTGGTATTTCCAAAATTAAACATGCATTGGAATGATCTACTGCTTTAATATGTTTGTTAACCATGATAACAAACATATTTAATAACTTGATTAATATTTGTCTTCAGAATTTTCTTTAGGAGGGAATAAAAAAACTTATTAAAAGCCTACAAGAAGATGACGGACCTTCCAAAAGAACCTCTAGACCACACAGTACCTGCTTATTGGAAGTGGAATCATAGAGGCATTTTAAGCACTTTTTGTTACTTATGTTTCAACTGTAATTATTATTATTATTATTATTATTATTATTATTATTATTATTATTATTATTATTATTGTTGTTGTTGTTTTTGTTGTTGTTGATGATGATGATGTACTTTTTATTGAAATTGTGCTGTTTCTCCTTCAGTGTGCCATGTACTGTATAATCTTAAAGTTAATGTGTACAAAGGCAATAATTAACCTGTCTAAGACTGACTAACAGATTGTAAACTTCTAGTATTCAATAATAAACCACTGCAAACAACTATGGCATGAGAACAATCCTTTCCACCACACCTCTGTACTGCAATGTGACCTCACCCACAATTTAATGCCACACACATATGCATCATACAAGAAAACAAGTCACGAGTCATGACATGAATTACCAGTTGAGCCCTTTTCAAATATGAATGAAATTTTTCATGCAACAACAAGATCAATTCTTTTGAAAATAAATGCTTTGATCCTTATTTGAATCCAGTACGAGAATGAATTTAAAGAAGCGAAACTGCTCAGCCGGATAGTGTCGAAAGGAACCAACAGAGCATTATTAAATCAAAATAATGTCACAAGCTGACATAAAAACCTTTGTCAAGCTTTTTATGCATGCTGTAGTAGCACGGGCATGACCTGGAATCAGAAAAATTAAATAAATAAATACAAAACTATAAATTAATGAAAATTTTTTTTTTTCATTAATTAATAGTTAGAAGAAACTCCTAATCAAATCAAATTCTAGGAGTGTACATGAAACACGTATAAAGGTGTAACTGCTTATTGCAGGTTTTCATTTTAGTCACGTCTTAGTTATTAGGGCTGTTATTTATTTAATTGTTGCTTTGGAGACATAACCTGACATACGGAAACAAATGGTGTTGGTATTGACTCTCTGCAAAGCCAATCTGTACTTGTTTTAATAGTACATAAGTTCCTTCATACATTTGTCAAATTTAGATATTACTAATGATTGTACATGTAAAGGTTTTGTTTAATGAATTTACACATGGTAACTGTTTTTTAGACAGTGGGACAATACATGAATTTTAATGATGACAGCTGTTTAAATATATAAGTGACACTTGTACCTTTTACACTGTCAAACATAAGGAATCCAGTTAGTTTTCATATTTTGTCTATTTTTTATGAATAATCCCCTAGTAAAAGGATTGAAAATACAGTAACAGGTTTGACTGGTGTAACAGCAATGTATGTTGAAAGACAAGATAAAAGAACAACAGCAGGAAGACTAAAATGAAAGACCTAAGAAATACAGTTATGAAACCAATGCATATTTTTTCCTGACACCTACAGTAAAAATGGAAGGCAAAATAAACTATTACACAATGAGTTCGAACCATACCCTTTCTCTGATTTTGACAAAACAACCAGGTAAGCAACACATTGAAATGATATAAAAGATAACATGATTTGTCAGATCAGGCTACCTTCTTCCACTGCTACATAGTCCAGTTTTGATGCTTACATGTCCATTGTAGGTGCTTTCAGTGGTGGGCACTGGTCAGTATGGCAGAGATGCACTGTTTTCTGACGCCAGGACATCATAACAAGCATATCATTCTACAGTAACTTTTCAGTGTGATCGGTCCAGAAGGTAAAAGCAATAAAAGGTGCTTATGACCCTGTAACAATTTACCAGTCAGAGTCATCTCTTGACTACTTTAGGTACCCGGTACTGTTACTAAAATAACGTGTTATTTAAACACAAACCCCTGCAAACAAGCGCAGTGGTCAACTACATTTTAGAAAACTGCTCATATTACAGTGGAACCTCGGATTACGAGCATAATTCGTTCCGGAAGCGGGCTCGTATTCCAAAACCAAATTAAATTTTCTCATAAGAAATAATGGAAACTCAAATTGTTTGTTCTATAGCATGCACACACACACACATACACACACACACACACACACACACACACACACATTAACAGAAACTGTTTTATCGGAAAAATTAGCAAGGAACATCGCTAGTCACACTCGCGTGAGCGCGTACTAATGGAATCACTGCTGTAAAGTAAAAAAACTAAATGAACCAGCACTTTACCTTTGAAAAGAATCACGACAGAGCAGAGTTTCTGTGTAAGGCAGAGAGTGTGTGTGTACAGTATGTGTGCGGATGTTGATTATACCAGTGAGAGACGAGCACTAAAACCCAGCAGGGGAGACGATTACCTACAATTCCACAGCGCAAGAGAGAGAAAAACCGTCGGCTCAGTTGTGATCACGTGACACTCGGCGTCAAAACAAGAAGCGCATGCATGATACATGATACTCGATACTCGTAAACCAAGACAATGCTCATTTTTCCAAGTCCAAATTTATTAACAATCTTTGCTCATCTTGTGAAACAATCGCAAACCGCGTTACTCGTAATCCGAAGTTCCACTGTACCTTAAAAACTACAAATAGAAAGTTGTACTTAAATTGGTTGCATACTTAGAAAAAAATTATAATAATTATCAATCTATATCAGATCAGGAAATTAAATATGCTTTATTGTGGGTGTTGGTACACAGCAGTATTTAGAGCAATTAAAACTCTCCACCTACAAAAACAGGCAAATATTACTTACACTTTACTGTATCAGTAATTCAGTTAAACACCTACAGTATAAAGTTAAATCCTGTTGTCTAAAGAGGACTTACACACTTCATAAGTACACTTTTCTGCTGATAGTTTAATTCTACTTCATCACAACTATGATTGCAGGGCTTTTTTAATGTTATCTAGTGATAAACATTTAGAAAAATTCGTTATGTTCGAAATGTTATTTTTTGTTCTGAAGTTTGTTGCACTGTTTTAGTCATAGTTGCATTGTGTTAAATATCTTTAACACCATAATTGTGACTACAAAGTACAGAAAATTATGATTTGAAATAGTCTGAACAAAAACTGGATGATTATGACCTTCATGAAGGGGAATTTATTTCAAGACTGCTGGAGTAGACTGACTTGATTTTAGCTAAGTAAACCTAACAACCTGACAGCTAAAGGGTATATAACTTGAAACATTGAAATGGTATCAATCTGAACATGTAATTCTCAGCAAGAGAGCCATCAAGAATATTTCTCTACATGTCTTTAGGTAACTCAACCTAAAACTGCACTAATGATTTCTTTAACTGCTTTTCTTTACTGTTAGATGTACGATGCCGTTGCTGTTCGGATGGCTGTCCTGCACTGGCTTCCTGTTCTCCTTAGGGATGATCACAGTAAATTCTTAGAAGTGTGTATTGTAAGTACTATAGTACAGTTATTATCTAGCGGAGATTAATTGGGTGAAAGGTAAAGTCCTTTGTGTGTGCAATTTTCACCTCATTATCTCAACCCTCCATTGTGTTTGCAGGACTTAGATGTCATCACTGATCAAGTAGCCCTGTGTGCGTCACATATACTATAATAGGTAGAGCAAAATAGGAAGTAGTAGTAGTAATGTGCATGTACACAATATACAATACAGTACCGGATGTTCGATTTGTGCAAATAACGATGATTAAAAGACAGTTGTAAGAATTTAGTTTTTAAAAAATCCTTATTGGGGCTTTTAGCAGCAGAATAAAAGTTTACTTTTATCACTTTATTACAATAAACATAATAACATATCTCCTTGGTAATAGGGTATTAGATTTATATGGCAGAGTTTATGAATCACTGTGATTTGTAGTTTTGAGAAACTGCTAAGTAAAGTCCAACTAACTTGACTAACGTAAGTTAGTACTTGGAAGAACAAGTTAAATCACAAGTTATTACAACAACAAAAAACAACTGTATCACATTACAAATAAATATTAAGTACATATAACTTGAAACTATTTGTTTTACATACTTACTTTTTTTCAAGGCAATCGGTTTCCTAGATTTTTATTTTTTAAGTAAGGACAAATTTATAGTGTGGCTCACTGCCAGAAAATTAGCTGAAGGAAATTTTTTATTTTTGAGTTTTATTCACACTTCAAAAAGATTTTTGAAAGATTGTGAAAAAACATGATAACCAATACAAAATCTCAGGTTATGGCATCATCAGCCTCCACCTCTACGAGTTTTAGTTTTACTTCAGTGCTTGATGACATCGCCTTACAGTACTGTATGTGTGCCATATAATGTCAGTTCATGCATCAAATGGCCGCATTTCCTAAAGTTATAACATAACATGAATAGCAGACAGTGCCAAACAGATTCCCACACACAGCATGTGCAACATATGTCTCATGTACCTCTCTTATAGTGAACAGAGCAATACCCTATAGATAACATATTACCCTTCTGAAAAAATCCCTCCGTTAAAATTTCTCTGGAGTTAAAGTACAAAAGTACTTGCCGTCAAAAGTACTCAAGTATCAAAAGTACTGTAAGAACTGTGATTTATTATGGCCGATGTTCATATCTTGTTTATCTTGTGTGGGGTCACAGGAAGCCTAGAGCGTATCCCAGGTGGGCAAATCCATCACAGGGAACACGTGTACATATGTTCACTCTGATTTACATACTACAGGCAATTTGGGAACAAAAATTGGTTTGGAGAAAACATGATAGTCTGCAGCCATCCTGACTGAATAGTTGTAGTAGCCTGAATGTGGGAGCCCCCTAGTGACGGGGAGGAATTGGGTACGACTAAATTAGCGGGAAATTCGGGGGAAAAGCCAACAACAACAAAAAAAGTTTAAAATGCTGATAAGCTTCGGACAAACTAACAGGTACAGCTAGCTAGCTAATGAAGGTGGATAAAATATTAGTAATTAGTTATTATCGGCTCGACCCTATGTTGGCATTATCACACTGGGTTGCAGAATAGAGATGCTTAGATTTAATATTCATACGATTTTATTTGACATTTGTACAAACCGGATTCCAAAAAAGTTGGGACACTAAACAAATTGTGAATAAAAACTGAATGCAATGATGTGGAGA
>JAQMYK010000013.1:9924310-9935376 GCA_030014345.1 Clarias buthupogon | reverse complement strand
TATATAATTATGTATATCTTATAATAATTTTAGCCCGGAAATTAGTAACTTGGACTTTATGAGGGTCGATCAGTAGCTTATCTTATTAGTCATAATAATCTTTATTCAATCAAATATTTGTTTATCTAACCAGGATGAAACAGACTTCTGGAATAAGCTGATAGAGCGCTACCTGAAACCCGTAGTTGATCCCAAAAGCCATCTAGAGCAAGTGGAAAGAGAACTGAAATCCCTGCGGAACAAGGTAACAATCCTAACAATTTCAGACTCAATACTCATCTATCCCGTATTTACCAGTTTATAACAATTACTTTCCTTTCTGTTTCATTTCAGGCAGTCTTTCTTTACTTCATTGTGAACGTTTTGTGGGTCGTGGCCACATTTTTTCTTCAAGCCATTGGTAATGATGTAATCAGCATCAAGATTCCCAAATATCTGCCAAATGGCAGTTTGGCTGATGAACCTTTGAAGGTGGAACCTTTAAGTTTGATGTTCTTGCTGTCTTTTGCCATACTTCTGTTGGTCCAGTTTCTGGCTATGCTTTACCATAGGTAAGTATTCTCAAATGTAAAAAAGTCAAAAATAACAGTATGTATCTTTAATTGCTTTAATGCTGGATGACGAATTTTCCTACAATATGTTGACACTTGTTTTTGTCTCCTTTAACAGAGTGTACACTTTGATCCATGTGTTAGCCTATAGAGGCACAGAAAAGGACTACACAGAAATTGATGCAGTTAGTAATCTTTTTTTACTTTCCTTTTTTAAAGTTGTGTAAGTTTTTCCAGTTGTGTATTTTCCAAATGTCTGACTTCATCTGGTATGGACCCATCGTTTTCTTTTTTTTAAGCATAGTAATAATAGCAAGAAGGTATAAATAAGAGGGTTTCATCCACTGACTGTGCATTTATATTTGTACAGGATGAGGAGGCCATGATCTTGGAGAACCAACTCGCGAACGACCTCGTCATAACCAGTGCTGATCTGCAATGAAGAGACGAACGATTTGAGTATATTTATTTTCTTATGACTGCACTCTTGTAAAGACACTTTTAGGGTACAAGTTTTATTGTACTAACATTCAAATGAAAAATCCAGCTGAGAGAATATAATGCAATAAATACTGTGTACTGTATTTATACTGAGATTGTGAAGGCAACCTAAAAGATTTGGTATCTCTGCAGTAATGTAGTATACACTCATCAGCTATAACATTATGTCCACCTGCCGAATATTGAGTAAGTCCAATCCTTTGCCACCAAAACAGGAATGACCTGTGTATTCTGACACCTTTCTACTTAACCCTTTCCTCAATGTGAGCTACAGTAGCTCTTCCATTGGATCGAACTACATGGGCCAGCCTTCAGAGGGTCAGGGACGGTCAAGGGTCACTGATGCACATGGGCATTACTGACCCTGGGCCCTCCCTGACTCTGTCTCAAGTTCACCGGTTTTCCTTTCTTGAATCGCTTCTGGTATGTCCGGACCACTGTAGCCTGGGAACATCCCACAAAAGCTGCACTTTTGGAGTTACACTAACCCAGTTGTCTAGCCATTACTAGATGGCTCTCCTCACAGTAGCTACGTTTTCAATATCTCGTTACGGGTGGAAAAAGGGAGGACCTACTCAATATTAGGTGGGTGGTCATAATATACATTATAATACAATATAATGTTTGTATTAAAAGTCATAAATAAATTTTTATGTTCAGTAGCAGAATCATTCAACAAAAATAATAAAGGTATAAGATTATCTAATAATTTACATAAGAGCTGCCAACTCATGTTTGTGACTAGGCTTGTCTTATTGGTGCTGTAAACTGTAAAATCACAGCTTCCTTAAAGTGTTTTATCATTATAAAGGTCCAAAGTCAACAGACTGGTGATTATATCAAATTGCCTCTTTTTTCGAAACATGTTCAGTGTGTTTCATTTTTACAGCATAACTGCAGTTCATTTACAAGCCATATGCCAAGGTACAACAACGAAGCTGTAATTTCTCCATTTTGTCTCTTGCCAGATTACACAGTATAATGCAATTCTACAAACTGTGAATTTTGTTGTGATCAGTAACAAATGTAATTATTGTTTAGGTTGGGGTAGTTTTTGTACAAGGGGTGTTCAAGTTCAAAACTGTTGATTGCAAAGAATAACAGAACAAAGTTATGAGTTTATAAACTACTTTTATTTCTCTATATAATGCATTGCTACATTATTGCACTTATCAAGGCAGAAAGTTGTCTCAGTCTGCCAGAGCCATTAGCAGACTGCCTGCTTCACACCTGAAACGCTGGCCTCCCAGGAACACCTTTAAATGGCCCAAACATGTAGAAATGGCTCAGGACTGTACTGGGGGACGTGGCAATAACTCCTAATCGAGATCTGACTGCTGTAATATTATTAATCTGACTGACGTAAATTACTGCTGTTAATGTGAATCAGTTTTATACCTTCAATTTATGAGTAATGTTTCGTTTCCGGGCACCAATGAGAGTGCCAGCCCATCCAGGAGCTCCGTCTATGTGTATTTTGTTCCATTTCTTTTGTTTTCAATTGCTTGTTTGCATTTTTTTGTTTAAAATTTCCAGTTTGACATGAATGCCCTTCATACTTTAAATGTTCCACTGCACGTCTGTGTAAATGATCATTATCTGTAATTTTCTTTTTCTAATCCAAAATTGATGCTATTTGGAGACCAGACATAACATTATTGTTTGTTAAAGATGAATTTTGTTTAGAAGGTTCAGTAAAGTGCTGCTGTTCATGTACTTGATGTACTACTACTGTTCTTTTCCAAATTCAATGGAAAGTGCGGGATGTTGAAAGTCAAAAAATAAATGTTTTATCCCTTAATCTATAAAATATAGATTAAGGGAACTGAATAAATTATGCAAGTGGTAATGAGTGGCAGGTGACCGGGCTGGGGAAAATCAAAAGAGAGAAGAAAAGAAAAAAAAAAAAGAAACCGTTCCAAAATCATAACTATGGCTATAATTTGGCCTCAGGTTGGATAGGCTTTATTGGCAAAAGTATACAGACACTTCTTCCCAAACTCTTACCAAAAAGATGGAAGCACAAGTGTCTAGATTGTCTTTGCATATTTTGCAAGAATTACAAATTCTATTGGAAATAAGGGACCCAAACATGTTCCAGCATGACCATGCCCCTGTGCACAAAGGCAGCTCGATGAAGACATAGTTTGACAAGATTGAAGTAGAATAAAACCCTTTATTTGGGAGTGAATCAGAGCCTGAAGGAGTTTGGTAGAATTGTATATTGAAGAATGCAATAATGCAAGTTTGCATGTAGTACAAATCAACAGGAAATGCATTAAGTCATCTTTTATTTGGATGAAAAGATGAAATTAATAAATTACTCTAAATTACAATTCCAGAAATCAGTAACTTGATGTACACCATACATTAAAAAATGTGCGTAACAGTCCTCTAAAAAGGCAGGTTGTTTTTATTTACATTCGACTCCATTGCATTCCGTAAGCCTGTATCCTCATTTAGCATGGGAAGCCAATTGTGTTCATATCATTAGTTAGACAAAAACCTAAAATGTTTCTGGTTTTAGAATATTATTTCTAAAAGCTTTGATCTGCTTATTATTGGAGGGAGGAAACGTCTGGGATCCACAGCTGATCATCATTTCGCCATTTTTTTCTCCATGCTGCAAAGAGGGGGAAAAAAACAACAAATTAAAAAATTATTTAATTAATTGGCATTACAAGATTTCTATACTTTAGGGTCATACTTTTTTTTTTTTTTTCCAATAAGTTAGCAAAAAGGCAATGAATATCATTTTAGATAATAAATTCACTAGGAACTACACAATTAATTACTTGACTCCACATGCTTACCTAATAAACACTGTACAACCTAAAAAATAATAAACTAACAGCTTAAAATGCAAATAAAGCCAATAAAACCCTTAAACATTTGGTAAATCGTAAAAAAAAAAAAAAAAACGTTACAATTGAATTCACAGCTGTGTTCTATGCTCCTACTTGGTGAAAGTAAACACATTACCAAACTCACAGCTATGTGGACATATGAAAGTCACTTGTTAGTTAGCTTAATCATTAAAAAAGACTTTAATCTGCCAAGAAGCATGAACAGTTTGGAACAATGGGAGAAAGAAAGAAAAAAAAAAAGTCATGTGATCTGATGAGTCCCGACTGGACCTATTGCAGAGTTAAGGGTGTGTAAGGGTAAAAGGTGGACAAGCCACTGCAGGCAGTGTTATGATCTGGGGTTGCTTCAGTTAGTCAAGTCTACGATCAACGACATTATGGGGCAATAGAATAACGTCAGGTAGCAATCTGAATGTACGGAATAACCAGGTTATCACATCAATATGTGCAAGATAGCACACTGGACAGCAATCTTAGCACAGCACTCTCTGTAGTACTTTCTTTTAGTTTATTGTCTGTTTGGTTACGCAAACCAGATTCAGTTTTTCATTAGTCCTCACAAATCTGGAGATCCGATTTGAACATTCAGAAGCTCTTTGTGGGACTTGATGGAGCAAGATACAGTACACCAGGAAGACAAAGCATGAACTGCAAGACTGCATTGATTGAACTAATTGGAGTGTTTTGGTTGCAACCAGCAGCCTGAATAAACTGACGGACACTGTCACGAATTATGTCTGTACAAAAACTGATGTACCAACCAAATCCTTCTGCACAAGAATTGGTGAAAGAGCCCTGTACAGGCATGCCAGAAACAGAAAGAAAAAAAAAACAGAGTGGCTACACTGAAATGCTGGAAAACAGGTTTTCAGTCAATGACCCCGTATCAGTATGGAGATGCCTACAGCACACTACAAACTACAGGAGACCGTTCCTCCCTCACAAAACTTGACTTACGACCCAAATATCTTCTACTACAGGTTTCACTAGGACAAGTTTATGTTGCTCAACAACTTTGATCACTGACTTCCCCATCACACTTCAGGAACCCCCTACCAGCTCCCTAATCTGCACTCAAAGCATGCAAAGAGGCTGAGCGACTGCTGCTCTGGTGCAGTCAGAACAACCTGGAGTTAATCAAGCTCAAAAGTGTGGAGATGACCATGGGAGAGAACCATCAGCATCACTCCCCCTCTCAACATCCAACAGACCTGTCTCATCTGGGGGCTACCATTTCTCAAGACCTGAAGTGGCGGACTAAGTGGGAGGCGTTGAATCTGTCCTGAGCACATCAATCACGTTCTGGTTGGAAGCAGACACTAAACATGACAAAAAACAGACTGTAGAAAATACTAACTAGAGAGGTACATTTTCTCAAGAAAGTATGATTGGTGCTTGCCGTGGCAAAATTCGGGCCTGAATATTACAATGGTTCCTTTACTTCTCTGTGAAAAGCAACATTTAAAGTTTTCACTGAAAACTGGTATAGCTATCAAAACAGCATGATTAGCATGTTGCTAGCAAAATAATTAGCGCATCGCTGGCATGATGCTAGCGCGATTAGCGCATCGCTGGCATGATGCTAGCGCGATTAGCGCATCGCTGGCATGATGCTAGCGCGATTTGCAATGGAAGCTGCCGAATTTTTTCCTCTATTAAAAGAGCATTTCATCTGGAAACCAAAACAAAAATTAGTGACATTCCCAGTTGTTCCAGGAGTGTAAAACTTGTATAAACCTTGTATAAAACAAATGTAATTTCTAATAAGACACTTTGTTTTGCCAAGGGCTGCACGATTAATCGCAAAAACATTAAAAAAAAAAAATTAAAAAAAAAACCCAATAATCCTGATTCATATGTACACACGATCTCATTTCAGAATGACAGCGATTCACTTACAAATTTATCCATGCATTTACATCATGCAGCAGTCACATGTTCACTAATCTACTTTGCAATAATCCCAGACGCTATATCAATCAATACTCACACAGTGTAAACCATAACACTATTAACTGTCAAATCAGACCAGAGATTAGTGAATGATTCAGTCATACATCTCAATCACTTTTCTCATTCTGAGTTCTGCTGTCACTCACATGACATGTAACAAGGAGGTAGCCCTAAACACACTAGTCACTTAACTTGAAGTTGTAATCGTATGCCATCAGTTTCATGGCTCAAACTTGGGTTTAAACTTGATTTTGCTTAGATTTTATTTAACACTCATTTAAATGCTCACTCGCTCATTCTCACACATGTTCAAACTCTTCCCTCTCTCTCTCGCTCTCTCTCGCTCTCTCTCCTGTGCTTGCTCAATTTCAGCCAGAGGCAAGAGGTGTGACGGTGCCAGCCAATCAGAAGCTGTGGGAGTACATTCTGAACACTTGCTTCTAATTGCTTTGCTTTTAGTATTGTTTGTAGTTTGTATTACTATTTTAAGCATATGGTAAATATCTTATACACACGCACACACTAAAAAGGAAAAATGTATATTGGACTTGGTTAATTAAACCGCTGTTACACAGAGACTCCGAATGCAGATAAAAAATTACACACATTTATACTAGGTGTGTTTCAAGATTGAGCAAAAAAAAAAAAAAAAAAACTTTGACAACTATAAATTCTATACTGTAAATGTATCATGTGAGGAATTTTAAACTAACAAACACCTTTGCATTCACCAAATGCTGATAAAATAATCATGATGTAAACCTAACGCATGTGATGATAAAGCACAGGTACTACTTAATACTTATTCTATTTATTATTGTTATTGTTAACATTCTATTTATATTTAATAGCTTAAATATAAGCTTAAAAAAATAAGTTTTTTAACCTTTTTGTGTGCATCACAAGAGAGCTGTAAATACAGTTAGTACCAAACTTACAAACATTCGTTTTACGATTTTTCGCAGATACGAACAGGAAAGAAGGGTAGGAAGTAGCTCAAGTGTATTGTACAAAAAATAGACACTGCACTGCATTAGACACCAATATTTACAATTATATACAATATTTTCAGCATCTACGTGAACATATAAAAAATTTCCTGGAACGGAACTCGTTTGTAAGTAGGGGACTACCTGTAGTGTATAGACACTACAACTTTTTTTTTGTACTTGAGTACAATAAATATTTTGGTCATGGAGAGAAATCGTATTTTCACATTTTAGCAAGATTAGTGCAGCCCTAGTCTTGCCCTTGAGTTTACAAAAGATCGACTTTATATGTCAAGGAAAGAAGGGAGGAAAAAAAAAGCAAAAGCAGCTCTAGCACTATAACAATGATGACTTCTTACTTGTACTTAATAAGCCGTGATCCCTGAATGAGTTGTGCTCCCTCGTTGGTGAAATGGCAGGCGAATAGGAGCCAGTTCCTGGGCTGTACTTTGTAGGCAAACCTCATGAAGAGCAGTGAGTAGCAGGTCAGAGCTGATGAAACAGTGAGATAAGTGTTATGTGCAAATACTTAAAAGGTTAAAGTTAACAGGGTTATCAGTGAAAAGTGACGAGCTAATACTATCAGGGCTGACAGTGAAAAGGCACTAATCAGTGCCAGACAATGTTTACAATATAACGAGATCGCAAAATGCTAACCCCACTCACTTTCATCAAGTTTTCCATTTGTACCCGTATCATCGCCTTAACCAAACATTTTTTATCAGTACTCATCTTGCCAGGACAAAGCATATAAAACATGCACGAAAAGGCAACCTTTGTACCAGTGTTCTTTCAATGCTCTTCACAAAAGTTCAACTGAACTTTGAACACACAAATGGGATGGAGTCCCTGCTATTCCTGGTTTGAAAGCAACGATAAACAAATGGTTTATTTGAAACCTATAAATTTACTAAAGCTAAATGCCTAGCAGCACCTTTCACTCGAGAACATACTCCTACTATTGGCACTCTTATAACTCTTGTAAATGGGTAGGGGCAAAAAATGCCTGCCTTTATTTACCTTAATCGCACACAGAGAAATCTAAAAGAAACTATGTTCAAATAAACCTCCTACTTGTTCTTCATCAAATGACCAGGAAGTATTGATTCTAATAAGTCATTATTTATTCCAAATTATTATTCTAAATTAATACAAACAACGGTTATGAGAAAATGTACAGTGCAATAGTTCTATTTTCATTCAAACAGCTGTGCAGGAATTATTGAATATGCTGAAGACTTAATATTACAATAATATAGGTAAAGATTCTAAATCTGCTGGCTCTTGAACGAGTTATAAACAATTATTGCTTATTTAATTCTTTAAAAAATGCATCACAATTTTACCAAGGGTGCCGATACTTCTGGAGGTGACTATGCACATATGCAGAAAAAGCAAAGATGTCTTATTTTAGCATTCTTGGAGTCTACAGAACACCACCAACCACTGGTCAGTATGTTAAACAAGATAAACCTGTTGGATCACATACCAAAGGTCATTCGTCCGCTGATGATTTCAGGACTCTTTTTCATGTCGCTGATTGCAGCAATCGGCAGCCCCCAGTTTGCTACTGGACCCCAGAAGTGCTGAAAATGGAAAAAAAATAAATAAATACATCAAAATCAGTATAATCTTATCCATTTCATCAGGCGTTTCCAGAACAGTGACCTAAATGCTGATTAAAGTTTGTGGCATGCTGCACTGTCCCAAAATAAAAACATTACAAATTAACTTGCTTTTTTTAAAATCACATCACTACAGATTTTTAATTGGTCAGATGGTGTTAAATAGCAGCAGCTCTGGGGAAAGTGATGACTGTCATTTAAAAAAAGATATATATGTGTTTATATATAGAAGCCATGCCTGTGAGTTAACGGGAGGCTTCAGACATCACACTGTGCATTTGGTTTTTGAATGTGTCAGGTAGAACAAAAGTTATCAGTTCTTTCATAAAGGTGTCAATTTTACAAAGGCGACAGTGCTAATCACTGCGCCATTGTGCCACCTCATAACTATAAATAAATAAAGGAGACAGACTTACTGTGCTGATGATGAAGGTCCCGTGTGCAGCAGACAAAGAAAAACAGAAAGCATATAAAAATATTACTAATTAATAAAAAATTACATTGATTATGCTGTGCAAATCCCTTCAATTAGGTAATAATATACAAAATGAATGGGCAAGAATTCCCAGAGAAACACTCAGAAATCCTGTGGAAGCTGTTATAAGCTGTTATAAGCTGCAAAAGGGGGACAAACTCCATACTAAAATGCATTTGGATGCAATGTCATTTATTTGCTGTTTGATCACCCTGACCAAATGTAAACACGGTTGCTAATAATTAACGGTTACTTTAATAGAAAGTGCACTATGTAGCATGCTGAAATCTGCATTGTTTATAATACTACCCTAGTGTACTTGAGCAGGGAGCTGCGAGGCATTTGGGACATGGCCCTAGCTTTGCCCTTCATTTCGGTCAAATCTCACTTCCGCCAAAGTTTTTCAACAAATGACACGTTTCTATATCCGAGTGCATTTTAAATACCGATATGATTAATATCACGAATAGCACTTATGATTTAGAGAATTTATTCCAGATATTTGTGGTGTAGCTGACTAAAGCAGCTAGCATGTTAGCACGGTTAGCTACATGACTTACCTCATCAGATAGTCTCTGAACTCCTTACTGCGGAGATGATCCACAGCTTTACGGGCCAAAGTGCCAGCCATTGTTTTACTTGAGTCACGTTATATACAAAATATGAAGAAAATGATCAATCGAGGGGTCCGGGAGGGAATTCGTGCAGGAATCTGCGAGAAAACAGAGGACGAATCGGCTTTACGTTGACTGTGTCAGCGACGCCACTTCCTGTTCTTGTAACCTCTTCAGCGAAAGAGTCCGCCCCTTAGACATCAAAAAGGATATACCCGCTGCTCCCATTGGATGGTGAGGCGGCATCATGCGCCATATTGGTTGTTGCTCCTATTGGCTGGTGTGGTGATATGATGACGCCATATTGGTTGTTGCTGAACGTTGAGTTCGAAGTATACCTGCGAAGTATACCGCACAGGCTGTTCAGCCAAGTTAAGTCAAAAGGAACTAAATAAAATAAAAAAAGTGAACAATGCTTCGCCACTTCACCAGAGGTTGGAATGAAAAATTTCCCATCAGTCATTGCGCTTCGCTGCAGTGTGAAAGAAATGGAGCTCGAAAATGGATTTATATGTCTTGACCCAAAATGTAGTAATACAATGATAAAAAATGTCTTTCCGTCAAGGGAAATGGGGGAAATTTGTTTGAAAAAAAAGCATGACTCTTACCTTATAAATATTGTGTCCCCAACAATGAACAACTTTCACGTAGCAAAAGAAGTACACTGAAAGATTTTGCATAATCTACAGTACACCTCACCAATGAGATTACGTCCAAATATGGTAATCTTCATGTAAATTGTAATTTCTGTGATGTCATTACCGAGTCTATTGATTATCTTTTTTCTTTGAATGCCCCCTTGTTAAGAAATTTTGACTGACTTATCAAAATTCTATTCTTCAAATTATAATGTAGATTTTGATTTAACTATGTAAGTTTTGTTATTTTTCTCATTGTAAACGCAACAGAATATATAGGAAATATATTTATTTTATTGGGAAAATATTATATTCATAAATGTAAATTTTCCTCAACATTCCCAAACTTGCATCATTAGCCCTAGGGCCCAAGCACGACATCAGCCCTATTGTTTTCCTAAGGAATTTTTTTTTAAAGGCCAAGCAATATGACATCACCCTATGAGCCCTATTGTTTTTGGGGCCTTTTTGGGGCCTTAACATGCTCAAAAACTCATAAAAATTGGCAGACTGGTTGGAATCTGCGGCCATTAGGATCCCTGAGAGTTTACAGACAAGATTTTGCTGCATAGCTCATACGTAGGCACGTGAAACTTGGTACACATTTAGAGCTTACTGAGCTGAACAACTTTCACGTTGCATGTCATGGGCTCAACTCAGCATGAAGTCAGTTATTTTGTCTCGTTTGCAAAATGCACCTAAAGTAATTTGATACACTCTTCCTAGGAAATTCATACGATCGCCACCAAACCGGGCCTATGTGATAGTATTATTATCAGAGGTGTCAAGTAACGAAGTACAAATACTCCGTTACCTTACTTAAGTAGAAATTTTGGGTATCTATACTTTACTG
>JAQMYK010000013.1:9894681-9909034 GCA_030014345.1 Clarias buthupogon | reverse complement strand
CATTGCATTCAGTTTTTATTCACAATTTGTTTAGTGTCCCAACTTTTTTGGAATCCGGTTTGTATATATATATATATGTCTAGAAATCATATTCATCCAAAAAATTAAATTCTATGGGCTCATGTCTTGTTAAGTGGAAATATATATGTTGATGGTAATCTTTTGTGTTGGAATAAAATAAGTCAAAAATTTAGCATCTGAAAAGTTTGGACACCTTCACAACTCTTCAGTTTCCTGTTAATTGTGAGATCAAGTATCACGCTTGACTCAATAATGCTTGAGAAGTGCCCCTTTTGATGACGCAACACGTGCAGGGCTTACACTGCCATTCCATAAGCTGCCACCTAAAAAAGGTATGATAGTGTTACCATAGAGGTAAACAGATTAAAGGGTTATCATTATGCTTCTAGGTTTAAATAATGTGTTAGACAGGTCTTAATCCAAGTCCAGAAACATACAAAATTTCCTTAGTTGCTTGCTTTGTTTGCTGCAAAGTACAGTATTAAAAAAAAAGTCAAGCTGATTGGTGAAACTTTGAGGGAGAAATATTAAATGGTGTCATGAAATATAGCCACTAGAGGGGGAAATTGGCTTTAAGATAGAACATTCTCTTGTCACGTCAATTTTCTGATGCAGTACTGTATGTGAACTTGCAAAGAGTAATCTTGAATGGAAAATAAGCAAATCTGAAAGATCATGTAGCTCGACTCGCATGAGTTCAATATTAGACCAGTTTATCTTATAACATGAAAAAGTTCCAAACTAAGAGATAAAATATAGGATCAGTGAAATACTGCATTGAGGATTGGTTACATACAACAAAATGTCATCTGTGTATAGTGACATTTTGCTTAAATTACCTTTTAAACTACAATCAATCATCATTGTGAGGGTCAGAATAAATGGGGCAGATGAAGTGTTGGGGAGACGGACCTACGTTGTGCCTATTGAGGGAAATTGAGGGAAAAGCATCTTATTTTTGATTATTCTATCTTGTAATCAATAATTCTTAGCCATGATTCAAAATGCTCACCAATAGCATATACTCTCAAGGCAGCAAGGTCATTTGGGTTAGTCGAAAGCTTTCTCTGTATGAGTAGACAATGAGTTCACACTGAGAATACATAACATTGAAAATCACCTGACATTCAATTCAAAAGACATGCATTAAATTGCCTCTAGAGTATGAGCGCCTGTGTGTTGCGAAAGTGTAGCATCTCTAGCAATGTTTCTTCCGCTTTCAGAATTTCCATGTTCTCACTGTGCCTGGTGGGTTTCTATTTCATACTCCGGTTTCACTCACAGTCCAAGGACATGCGCTGTAGGCTGACTGGCATTTCCAAATTTTCCATGGATGTTTAAGTGTGTGTGTGCATGTGGGTTGCAAGAGGTTGGAGTCATCGGCAAGATATCTCTTTTTTATAGCCGTGGCTTCTGGAGTGATGGTCACTGCAGCCAACCATTAGATACAGATGTCAGTTTAAGACAGACAGACAGGTGGACAGACTGATAGATAGATAGATAGATAGATAGATAGATAGATAGATAGAGGTCATTATTAGTCTATATAATGTCTTTATTCAGTTTTGGAGGCAAATTGTTTGCTCGTTTGAACATTTTTATAGAAAGAAATGTTCAATAAAAAAAAATCTTTCTAAAATTCTGCAGCACTGTTTTTCAAAAATACCGTTGCACCATTATTCATGGTTGTACCGAACACAAATAGTCATAAAAGAGATTTTTTTTATTTTATAGCTATACATGCTATATACACTATCACTCTCTCTCTCTCTTACTCACTCATCAACTTTACTGTTTGATCCGATATAAAGGGTCACAGAGGGCCTGGAGCCTATCCCAGGAGCACTAATTAGCTTTTGGGCTGTGGGAGAAAACTGGAGTACCCGGAGGAAACCCACAAAGCACAGGCAGAACACACAGACTCCATGCACACAGGTTGGAATCGAACCCGGACCTTGGAGATGCAAATAAATTCAAAGTAAAAATTTTATTTGTCACATACACAGTATGATACGCGGTGAAATGCTTACAGGACTGTTTGTGACCTTGATAAGAAAAAGAAGGGGAAAAAAGGATGTAAGATGGCATAAATGCTAATAAGAAGGAATAAAAAATATATAATGTAAAATCTACTGTCTTTTGTTACAATAAAATGAAATTGAATAAAACACATGAACCACAAAAAACAGTTAGCACAATGCTAACCTCACACTATGACAGTAATGCTGAAAGAAACCTACACACAAATGGACCCTTTTTTTTGTTCTTGACTTCCGTTTGTCCTCCGCCAACACTAGGGAGCGCAAATACGCCATGACTTAGCAGCAAAGACGAGTAGATGTGAAACACAGGCGAGAAGAAGCGGCCCTCCGAAATGGCGATGGACGGGATGTCCACGTCTGCATCAGGACTGCCATACCATCATGTTTCTGAATACTATCCCAGGAAACTCGGTCCGAAGCCGGACGTGGTGCCTTCGGGTGTAACTGAGAGGAAAACCGGACCTGCTGATAAACCTGACATGGTCTCAGTGGACATTATCAACTTCAAGGATTCAGGTATTTCCTCATTTGCAAAGCTTCTCTATCCGGCTAGGCTAAGGCTGAATCCCAAATCTCGGTATAATCCCTATCTAGGTTCCCTACGGCAGTATTTGAAGTAATAGCCTTAGCCCTAGTTCTAGTGCACCTTTGTGGTTAATATGGAGGCATTTGGGATTCTGCCTTAGGTCTTTGGCTAATGTTTATCCACTTGGAACTCTACAGTAAGCGTTATATTATAATAACAATAACCGTTTGAAAGTAAAATAAAACAAACGTAAAAATTATTTACATATTTTTATATTAATTATTTCTGAATTTGCTTTGTCACTGCCTCTGTGTTTGTTGTAATATCAGTTAGCTTGTTGCTAGCTCAGTGTCTGTCAGACTGTGGTTCAAATCTACTGTTATAAGATTATTATAAGATTAAATTATATAAAATTATAAGATTATAAATAGCCCCTAGTTATTTTTTCCTTTGGTTAAGACTTAATTGTCTGTGTTTGTTTCCAGACACACCAGTACACAGGAAGAAACAAGAAACAGACTCGTATGTTCTGGTAAGCTCCACTCTGTGTCTCTGTACAGTGCAGCTGAAGATTTTATTTTCTCCTCCAATGCCAGGTTTCAACATTATATAATGTCGGTTAAGGTCAGAAGTTTAACTCGCAGTGACCGTAATATTTAGGGAGGCTCTGTTCACTTGTAGAGAAAAAAAACAAACAAAACAGGAAGAACAGGTCTCTCAGATGTGGACTTGATGTGCTGGATACGAAAAGTATTTCCTTTTTGTTTTGATTAGTTTTTTTTTCTTTTTGCTCACACAGTCACACTTAAATGATTGAGATCGTGAAAGAAATTTTAATACTACACAGAAATAACCTGAGTAAATACCAGATATTTCAAGCAAAAGGACATATGAGCTGAAATGTTCTTGCTTATGAAAACATATTTAGATTTTCAAGGGGACAAAAAAAATCTTTATTTTTATTTGTTAGACATGCGTTAAGCTTAAAGTGGTGATGACTTTGAAGAAAACTCAACAAAAATAAAGAGTGGATCTTCTGATCAACAACGTCTTGTTGTTCTAGCCATTGTAAGATCAAATAACAAAAGTTCAATGACTGGAAGTGGAGGTAGGAAGGTAATATGTTTACAACAGAAGCAGACTAAATAATCAAAGGGTTTTCAGTACGGATACTTTGATATTACTTTGATATTACTTCGATATTTTGGTTGATGCTGATATTCATTCATTTGTTTATCATCTATACCGCTTATCCTGTGCAGTGTTACTGGAGAGGCTGGGTACATCCGGGACAGGGTGCCAATCCATCACACGGCACGCATAAATACACACACACCACCGGGCAATTTGCAAACGCCACTTAGCCTACCCTGCATGTCTTCGGACTGTGGGAGGAAACCAGAGTACCCGGAGGAAACTCGCAAAGCACATAAGCTCATGCAAACTCCACACACAAAGACCCGAGGTGGGAATCGAACTCTTGACCCTGGTGGTACTAAACACTACGCTGGCATGCTGCCCCAATGCTGATGTTTTTGTTGTTGTTTCATTAATTACAGTAATCTCTGTTTTGTTCCAGAGAAACAATTAATCTTTAAAAAACTGTTTTAAAATCTTTTGAGCCTGTCTTTTAAACTAGTTCAATTTAATGAATACAAATTTATGAAATAATCTTTATTATACCACAGGTAGTTCTCGATCAAGTAATCTGATAGGGATGAGAGGCATTCTACGTGGGGTGTTAACAGACAGTATCACCACTGGGATGTTTACCTATATGTATAGGTCTTGTGTCCCAGGTGTTCCTGTCATTAATTACACTAACTGTCAATCGCAGCATGGGTGAAAGTGGGTCGGCGCAGTTCGACAGTGCTACTGTAAAGACGGGAAGCACTTTCGGGAAGAAAACAAATCTGGTAACATTATGTCTTCTTAAAAACACCTTGTCTCCTGAAGTATTGCTTCTAAAGTCATTCTGGATTGCCTCACGGTTGTTTTATTTACATCTAAAGAACGAACTAGCTTCTAACACAAGAATGTGTGGGAGATTACATTTTGAATATTAAAACAAAAGTCTTAACTTAAAGAATATTATCAAAAAGACTCATGAGTCTGTTGATCTGGATAAAGTATGTAGGGTTGTATTTGCTGCAATAAAACCCTCAGTGAGTCAGCACTTTGCCCCGGTCAGATCCCAAAGCATGAGTTTAAGAGCAGACTGACAAGCGTTTCAAGACACACTCCTTATAAACTGTTATCGAAGAATGATGTGTCTTATTATTCACCATGTGTCTCGTGTATGTATGCAGCAGTTGAGTTCTCATACTGAAGTTTTTTTAATGTATCAGGTATGCAGACCAAGTGTGTGTGACTGTCTCAAAAAAGTACATCACCTTCCCTGGTCTCCCTGAGTGGCATTTATCATGCATGAGTTTGAATAGCAAACATTATTTTAACATATGTTTATCTGTAACATGAATATAATTGATACGTGTGTATTTACCAAAGTTAGCTTACAGGTGAATTTAATCTAATCTAATCTAACACCTAATCAAACTGTGTAGAAGAAGTGATTGTACACTCTTGCACAATAGTTTTCCATTTAACGCTATTTGGGTTTAACCCCAAAACCTGGCTGCTAATGTAGCTGATATTATAAAACAGAATAAGTGGAAATATAACGAGAAACTTCTGAGATTTACAGTACTGACCACCACCCCATGGTTTATTCTCCTCACTTCCTGGCAACATAGTACCTAGTAACAATTTAAAACTGCATTCACCCAAGTTAATTACATTAACTGTCGGTCACCAGCTCCACCAGTCGCAGTTAGTTAGTTAGGCACAGAAGAGTATGTGTTTACTAGTAAAAGGAAAAAAAAAAGTATAATTTGTTTGATGATAAAGTGTGGTCATGAAACTGTTGTATAAAAGCAATTTTACACTTGATGTCGTGCTCCCTCTCGTGTGTTATTGCTTTAGTATAACTCTTACTTTGCAAGATAGATTCTTTTTGTAAAAAAAATAGTTTTAAAACCTCCTATACAGCTTTAGGACTTTTCAGTACTTACCTAGATCAAGAAAAAAAAAACCTGTGAACTTAAATATAAACATGATTTTTTAAAAATTATTAAATTTTTGGTTGTAGTACTTTGTAGTTGAACATGTCTTTCAAACAGCATATCTCCAATCTTTGTCCAAGACAGTGACGTACTCACAAACGTAACCGATATTCTCTTTGACTTGAAATCAAACCACAAGTGTGCACCTCGTCACTTTTAGGCGTGGAATAATTCCTCCACTTATTGGATCTTTCCCAAAACTGCAGTTGGTTAGACAACTGTCTGAGTCAGACCAAAGATAAACAGTACAACATTTAGCCTGTGGGAAAAGAATTATGCATAACAGATGAACATTGTCCAGTGCCATCGGTGAATATGATCTTTTGAAGGCCGATGGCAGTCAAGAAGGCAAATATTGGCCAACACCAATGTAGGGCCTATAAACTGGTGCATCAGTAAGATTTTTTTTCAAGATGTTCAAGTAAGATTTTTTTCAAGAAATCTTTTCAAGATTTCAACAAGCACAAAAGCGGTAGATATGACATATGATGCTGTCACTCACCTGTTGAAGCAGATTATTCTTTTGTAGAAATCGGTAATGGCATGGACATAAAGTTTTATCGATCATGTAATTATCAAAAAATAAGTTATTTCTTCTTATTTAGATACATTATTTAAAGTTGTTTCTCAACTACACAAAAAAAAGCTGCAGTATTTGAAAGCTTAGCGGTGGCACAGTTTAGCTTAACTTAGTTGTTAGCACTGTCACCATGCATCTCCAGGGTCCAGGTTTAATCCCCTCCTCTGTCTCTGTGGAGTTTTCATGTTCTCCCTCTTTGCATGGTGGGTTTCCTCCTCCGGGTACTTCAGTTTTCTTCCACAGACATGCAGATTAGACTAATTGGCATTCCCAAATTGCTCGTAGTGTTTGAATGAGTAGGTGTGTGTTTGTGTGTCCTGCAATGGATTGGCACCCCGTCCAGGGTGTACCCCACCTCGTGTCCTAAGTCTTCTGGGATAGGCTCTGGGTCACCCGCGACCCTAAGTGATATAAACAATAAGTGAGTGAGTGAAGGGGGATGCATCTGGCCTTTTTTTCGCCCCATCTTGAGAAAGGTGAATATGATGAAAAGGTTAATTTTCTCTTATAATATAATAATCTATTCTAGATTTATTACATGTAAACTGAAATATTCCAAACCATTTTTTGTTTTATTTAGCAGATCACGGCTTACAGCTGATGAAAATAAAAAATTCAGTGTCTCAAAATATTAGAATATTTCTTTGAGTTTGAGTAGATTACTATTCATACAGTATGAATACAGTGTATCTCTTGATCTAGTTCAGTACATGCACAGAGAAGCCTACTGAGTTTGTCCCGACTCGTTGTCCAGAAGATGATCATCGACACCCTCCACAAGGAGAATAAGCCACAGAAGGTGGTGTATCGAAGCATATTCATGGGAAGTAACCTGGAAAAGGAAAAGATGCGCAAGCACCAGAGATAACTAATTCATGCTTCTGTCTGCTGAAGAGCTTAATAGAGATGATAATTTCTTTCTCCAGCAGAACTTTTCTCCCACTTACAGTGCCAAAACTACCACTAACTGGTTTGCTGACCATGGTATTACTGTGCTTGATTGGTGAGCCAACTTGCCTGACCTGACCCCAATAGGGGGTCTATGGGCTATTGTCAAGAGGAAGAAGAAAAACACCTGACCGAACTATACAGACGATCTGAATGCTACTATTAAAGCAACCTGGTCTTCGATAGCAGCAGGGCCACAGGCTAATCGCATACCGCGTTCATACAGTAATTCATGCTAAAGGAGTCCTGACCAAACATTGAGTGCATAAATTAACATAATTTTTTATTTCATTCAGTTTCATTTCTGGATTGTAAATTCTTTATTTTTTTTAAGCTTAGGATATATTCTTATTTTGAGATACTGGATTTTGTTTTTCATGACTTGTAATCCATAATCATAAAAAAAAGACATGTAATTACTTGTAATTTTTTGTCATTGTACTTGTAATAAATCAAGAGAATGTGGAAGTTATGAGGCAAAAAACCTTTTTCATGATATTCACATTTAGTGATGAATTTAAAGCTGAAACTAGATTTTTAGACTTAATCATAGGTTTCATCTTTTTTGTCAATACATTCTGTCTTCATTGCACTATGGTCACATCCTTCATCCATTGCATCCTCTCTCTTATTTGTATTTGCTGGTTATACTGTATACTTGCTGGTTTATTCTCTCCATTACTACTTGCTGGTGCACCTTATGTATGGTTACGTTCCCACCTGTATATACAATCCTCATGCACGTGTGCATTGAAGCAGTATTTTCAAATTCATATTATTTGATAGCATTTTCTACCTTTTTAATGCACCTTAAACTGTATACAGTCCCCTTTCACCTCCCCGCCTCTCACTCACTACAATTCTTGCTTGTAAGCTTGTTGCTTACTTGTTTTATATTATTTGAACTGGTTGATGTAACTAAATTTCCCTTTGGGATTAATAAACTACTCTATCTGTCTGTCTGTCTGTCTGTCTATCTTTCTGTCTGTCTATCTATCTATCTGTCTATCTGTCTGTCTGTCTCTCATTTGATATAAAATCAAAAAAATTGTTGAATGATATGGAATAGGTCTGTTTTGAGATGTTCAAATTGCCTAGGCCTAATTCAAAATATGTTCACGTTTTGTCCGCAGGGCACCATTCACCCCTTTCGCAAGTCACACAAGTCCGTCTTTAGCAAGTTCAGCCAGGAGTTCAACTTGGTAACCTCAGATAGACGGGTGAGTTCACAGCATGTTTCCAGAGAAGTTATTAGCATAATTTGTGTAAATCACTGTAACCACAGCCAATAAAGTCATGTGGCATCACGGTTGGGTTTTAATACAGTTTTGGCAAATATAAGCTTTACAAATCAAACCAAGTAGAATTGGGTTACACCTCAACTGATCAATATAAGATCTGTGTTTGAAGGAGGCAGGGTTGTCTCTTTGAAATGTTCCTGTTATCAATGCTTTTAAGGGTCGATTTCTTTTTTCTTTCTTTTTTTTAATTTATATTTTTTTCATTGACACTGGAAAATGGGGATGTTTTTGCACCGTCTCTGTTATAGGCTGATGTACTGTATTTTGTCATCATTGCTGTCAAGTTAGACTAATGTAAATGTCTCTCAGAAAGCATAGTGTTAGATGCTTTTCGATTGACAAACATCAAATGTGTTGCATCTCAAAAACCTGCATTTGTCAATAAATATACAATATAGGAATTCGAAACCAGTGCTCATTTCCGGTATGTGTCATGTAAATATCTGTGACATTAATGTTGATGTCTACATACATAAAAATAAATGTAGGAATAAGGACTAGAAAAACATAGCCTTGGAGTGATTCTGTAAATGGGCGAGGGTAACCTTCTGTGATGAAAATAGGTGGGTTTAAGCTGCTGAGGAGAGGAGGGAATGCTTATTATGAAACAATCTTAGGCACCATAATTTGTTCAGTCCTAAAGTTTTCTTGATTTCGACCCTGTAAGAACATCTTGTTGGCTTTATAAACAGTAAACAGGGGTGGCTACAATTTCAGTTTCAGTAACAGCCACATTATTGACTACTAGGAATGTAACATTACACCTAAGTGATGGTACACTTTGTATCTCAGTGCCGGCTTCCTGATATGAGACTTTACTTCTATACAGTGAGTTTGAATCAACAGATATCAGTTTCTGCAGTTCAATACAATGTTTTTTTTTTTTTTTTGGTATTTTAAAAATGGGCATTGTTCAGTACAGCTTTACACAAATAAATATAGATATAAATTATAAAAGATATAAAGATATAAATTATAATCATCAGGATGGAAGTGATGGTGGTTGTAAAGAAAAGCTACCCGAGATGACATGGGGAAGAAACATTAAGAAGAACCGGACTAACAAGTGAACCCATCCTGATTTCATACTAAATAGTGTGACCATAATCAATTCCTACTATATTTGTTTGCTATAAGGTTGAAATTTCAATTATATAACAGGAAAATGTGTACAAAACTGTTCGTGGAACTGTTCGTGCAGTTCTACAGCTGTGGAGTAGCAGCAGTCACAAGCCATCACTGAAAACCTGCTCACACCAACCCGGTCCAAGACCATCTTCATAGTCCTCAATAGCAGCTAGAGGTTTCTATGCTATGAGAACTCCAACAGTGTACTGTAGTGGTTAGCAGTGTCGCCTTGCACCTCCAGGGTCTGGGTTCGATTCCAGGCCAGGCTCGATTCCCGTCTCTGTGCTTGGTGAGTTTCCTCCCCAACCCTGAATACAGGATAAAGGGGTATAGAAGATGAGATGAGTGAGAACTCCAACAAGAAGTGGGGCACCAGGATGTGTCATGACAGCAGATGGCAGTTAGGTAAACGTCTCAGTCTCTCAGACCTTAAAGGATAAGGTCAATGTACATTTTGTGCAGAGTAAAAGCAAAGATTCTGACAGAAATATAACAGCAAAACTAAAAGGGAGAGCCAAAAGGAAACACAGACATATAAGGGCTTCTTGTGAAGTAAAGCAACCAGTCACTCTACCGCCAACAAACCTGAGTGATCAATGAAAGTAGGGGAAGACATATCAGTTTGCCATAACACTCAATGCCCATTAGCCCTCCTCCCCCCATATGTACGCCTTTACCTAAGAACAAATCTGTTAATCAAAAAGTTTGCCTAAATAAACAATATTTCACCCTAGACTTAAACACTGAATTCTAAATTTTAATTGAACTTTGGAGATTTGAGAAAAAAAGGCTGTGCACCTGCTGTAGTTTTCTTTACACAAGGTATCAACAAGCAACCTTCACCTTTTGAACAAGGTAGGTACACTGGATCATAAAATACTAGCAGTTCACTCAGGTGCTGTGGTGCAAGACCATTTAGCTGTATATTAAAATGATTATCATGACAGTTCTTCTATTCTTGCACAAACCCATTCCGTTACTAATTCATACTGCTTTTTTAATGAACTTTCAGTAATCTATTTGTATCTGTTGCTTGTATTATAATGGCATCTTGGCTATCAACTATTAATATTGTAAGTTTCTATCAAGAGTTATGCATGAAAGAAAAATGTAACAATGAATGTCTCTCTTCAAAATTTACTTTGATTAACCTTGTGAAAATGGTGTGTGTGTGTTGCAGTCATGGAAGATCCTACTGTTTGGGGCGCTGAATGTAATCTGCACAGCTTCTCTGCTGATGTGGTGCAACTCCACAAACAGTATGGGTAAGTGCACAACTACTGTTACATAATAAATCCCAGTTAGTTTCATTAGTTACATTAGTATATAATCAGGTCCCTTAATTTTTGGCATTTGGCCTCTGTACACCACCACATTTTTATTTTTCCAATGAAACACTCAAGATAAGAGCAAACTCAGTACTTCAATCAAACTCTCAACATGAGGTCCAAAGAGGTGTCTCGGCAAGTGATGGTATACATTGGGTAGAAAGAAAAAAAAAGGATATTTAGACATTAAAAAAAAAAAAAAAGAATTAACTGCCTAGCTCAGCAATAGGCAGTCAGTAAGGTTGCGACTTTATGTAGCTCGTACATTGGACAACGACTTTTAATATCGTTATATATATATACTATATGTATGAATGTAGGTATATGTATCATATTCAGTATCGGCCAAGTGTGTGTGTGTGTGTGTGTGTGTGTGTGTGTGTGTGTGTGTAAGGGAAAAGTGCAAAAATATAGACAGACAGCAGAAACTGTCACCACTGCATTGTAGACAGGAAATGGACGCCACTCAAGTATCGAGCAGAGAAGCGAAAGCTGATCTCAACGTCAATACTAAGCACACCGAGCCGCACATCTTCCTGCAGACAGAGGACAAAAGATCCAGAGGACAAGAGTGTGTTGGTACACTTCCCATATGGTGTTTATCCACACCGAAATGAAGCGCTAATATTTATGGCATTGAGGGGAAGATTTTGTTTCTAACATGATTGCTCAAGTTGTAGCAACAGGGCTACGGACAGAACTGCACCCTTTTAAGGATGTTCTTTCTGTCAGGTCGATAAGTATTTGGATTTTCTTCTTTCTCTGTACGCTATCACACTTGATTTAAAATTAAACAATCAGGAAGTCATTGAAGGCTAGACCTTCAGCTTTGAAGATGTTTACCAGAAACATTGCATTAATTGTTTAGGAAATTATAGCCATTTTTATGCAGTGTCCCAAATTTCACAGACAAACTGACTTAAACATTTTTCATAACCCGGTATGTGGCCTGCTTTCTTGGTCATTTCATGACAAAGGTAAAAGGTCCGGAGATGATTTCAAGTGTTGAATTTGCATTTGTAGCCGTTCATCCGGAGATCGCAAGTTCGATTCCCAGGTGATTCTGTAACCTCTAGCAGCCGGAGGTCTAGAGAGAGCTGATTGGCCGAGCTCTGTCAGAGGGGAGGGATGAGAGGTACTTAGTGCTCCCACATTAATCACGGCTCTACAGCCAATCAGGGGCATCTGTGAGCTCACGCAAGCGGAAGGAGCGGATAGCACTGTCCTCCGAGTGTGTAACGCCACCCCCAACAGTGCATGAGCGAGCATTCAAAAAGATGCAGTCGGTGACGTCACGTAGTTCAGAGGAAACACGTGATAGTCTTTGGCCCTCCTGACTGAATGGTAGTAGTAGCCTTAATGTGGGTCCCCCCTAGTGATGGGGAGGAAGTGGACACGACTAAATTAGGGAGAAAATCTGGGAAAAATCCCCCCCCCCAAAAAAAGAGGACATCTTTAGGCTGAAATTAAAATTAAAATGAGCTATCCATGAGATAGCAGAAACTTTAGCATCACATCATAGACAAGGCAGTGTTATGGCATGAGTGGAACTGGGTAACTGGTGTTTGTGGCGGATAATAGACGTAGCAGAAAGATTAGCGGAATGATTGGAGCTGTTGATATTCCGTCAAATGCTGGAAAATTGAGAGAATGATGCTTCCCAAAAGTAACATGAAAGCAACCAATGGAATGCAAAAAAAATTATACACTCTTAAAGGGCTGAGTCTGTCACATGACCTCAACATCAAGGAATATTTTATATATATATTTGGTAAATGCTTTGAAATTAGCTTTCACACCAAGATCAAGCGCTTCAGTTGGTTCACATTCAAACATTTTAAAAGGAGAAAAGTCAGATCTAATGATGAAACTGCGGATCTGGTTTTTCACATGAAATGTCTATAAAATTGACACGGAATGGCTTTGAGAAACAAAAAACAGCCATGTACATGAGGAAGGTCATGGGAGAGCCTTCAAGACGTTTGCCAATTTTCCCAGGAGTGAGCATCCCAGTAATTTCCATGATATAAAGAAAAAACCCCAAGAGCTACATCATGTGACTTGAAGGCTTTTGTAAGCACAATACATGTTTATGTTAATGGTAGCACAAAAAAACTTTTCATGGAAGAGTGGCTAGGAAAAAGCCCCTTCTTTCCTGCAAGACTTGGGTTCGGTCTGAAAAAAAAGAAAAAGAAAAGAAAACCCATAGAGGTTCTGGAACATTTTCCTTTGGACTGATGAAACCAAGGTGGAGATGTTTTGGTCATCATGCATTGGGCCATTTTAGTCAAAACCACATCGTCCAAAAGCACATCATACCAACATGCATGGTGGTGAAGGGATGATAATTTTGGGTTGTTTTGCAGCAACGGGGAAACTTGTGGCCATTAAACATGGTTCTTGATATAAATGTGAAGCCGACGTTTTGGCTGGAGTTTGGTCACCAAACAGGACAATTACAAGCACTCAAATACAAGCTGAATTACCAAGTCCAGGGGTTTGTTTTCATCTGAAAACTATTTAGAGAGGGTAACCTTTTTGATGAATGAGTAGATTAATAGATATATTTATATAAGTATCATCGCAGAAGGCCTTCCAGTTCTTGCAGTGTCCAGAATGTCTTAAAATGTTCTACTGTATCTTTTATGATGATTTTGGATGCGTGATGCCACGCACAAGTATTTTTTTTTTCCCCTGTGTGTGCGTGTTCTTTCCTGAGCATGTAAGCTATCTCCACATCCTACAGAAAACTCTAAAATGTAAAACAGATGAGTCTACAGGACGCCGCTTGCTTCAGTCAGCTCACCGAGATCAAATTCTGCATCAGAAGGCTGTATCGCATTACTAGCTGTCGAAAATGTATACACTTTAATCCAATACGTGCACTCTTCTTTTGTCAACACTTCTTATAGATAGATTGATGTGGACCGGTGTCAAGCTGAAGTGGATATACATTAGGCACTTGAAGACATAAACGGGTGTTGGGGTTTTATTGTTTTTTTATTTTTCCTTCTTCTTTAGAAAAGTGACCATCAGTATAGTAAACATTACAGTGGTTTATTTGAACAAGATCACATTATTACTAAATTAGCCGGCATTTAATTAAAAATGTTTTTCCTTATATTTTCATTGTCGCATTCATGTCATCAACCAAATAGAAGGAGCAAAGCTTGAGCAAAATGTAATAATACTGCACTATATTATTTATAAAGCATATAAAAATTAACACCTTGCGAATGTTTAGCAGTTCCTCAATGATCCTGCAGGTGGTGCTCTAAACCAGTGGTTCCCAAACTGGGGGTCGGGACCCCTCTTGGGGTCGCGGAATAATTTCAAGGGGTCGTGAGAGGGATTAAA
>JAQMYK010000013.1:9850507-9863292 GCA_030014345.1 Clarias buthupogon | reverse complement strand
TAATAATAGCTACTACTACTACTACTACTACTACTACTACTACTAATAATAATAATAATAATAATAATGAATGTAAGTTTAAAGGTTTATAAAATTAAATATATATTTATATAAAATATATAAAATTTTAAGTTTATAAGATTATAAAAGTATATAAGATTTCGAAATTCATGAGTTTATAAGATTATGTGATTGTCTTCTTACATATGGCCAATCATTATGTCATTGTTTATTTAAAAATCATTAAATCCATTACAATCCACTGTTACAGTTGCCCTTACCAAGGGAATTAGTGCAACACTTTTACTTCCTGCATCAAATGTAATAGTATAGTCTTGTGTTTATTAGAGACAATGTATAAATTGTATTATAAATTAGGGCACAGTCATGCCTTTCTTATATCAAAAGATGAGTAACATGTGTCAAGGAGTAATAGAGGAAAAGTAAACAATGTTACAATGTTACAGCTGCCCCCTGTATTCCCTTCTAAGGCTGATATCATAGGAGGACTCGTGCTTGGTCATTAATTAACAGTTTAATGTACTGTAACCAAACATTCTCCTGTAAATATTCTTGTAATTCAGTAAATGCAAGCTGTCCATGCCGCTGATGCAGCGCAGCATCCCAAAAACAGGACTCTCATCTTCTCATTCGTGTCTTTTGAAATGTGTTGCTTCACATCAACAAATCTTTCTGAAGTGGCCGACACTGTAAGTAACCAGTAACTTTATGCCTGTTAGCCCAGACGTTCAAATCCTTAAAAAAAAAACTAGGGTGTATCCTAAATTTTTGAACTGCGTAATCAGTTTCGTAAAAACATGCGTGCTGTAAGATTCACGCAAACGATCCGCTCAGATGTTATAAAACAGGTTTCAGTGGAAGCGGTTACAGAAGATGGATGAGCTAACAAATAAGTAAAGACATTGTCTACAACACATAAGCAACAAAACAAGACAAAATAAAACGTCGGCCATGTGCGATTCAGCCCGGGCCGTGCAGAGACCTTTACAGGGGCAGGTGCTGAAAGATCAAACGGGCCACATGGAAGAACAAAATTTTAAACCATGCATCAACATCATTAAGAGCATAACCTGTTTGCAATATACAAAAAGAAAACAACGTCTTTCCCTCCAGGCTCTGTCCCTGTCTCCTGGCTATGGGTCGATATCTCCCATGTCTCCTTCTCCCCATTGACCCGTTCCCTTCCACTCCATTCAGGAACCATGTACAATTTGCTGATTTCTTTTTCTATTAACCATAATGAACAACTCTTGCACCTAAGCAGTAATAATCCCACCCCAATAAACGCTAGAAAACGTGACAAAAAATGAATAAATTGCAATAAAACGTGTACTATTGTTAAAAAGGAGTTCACTGTCTATATAACTAAACACATTTGTCATGCAAACATTTGGTACATGTGTTATTCTGACTGTGCTTTTTGTAGCACATCTGGTCAGTGGCCTCACACAGCTTCTTTCTATTTTTCATGATATTAATCGTTTTCAGGATTAAAAGATAGTTTAGGCTTTGCACAATGACAAAGAGAGCTATACAGAAATAAGGCACCCGTTAAAACGCGCTGATGCTTTTCGTACCGTTAAAGCGCGAATTTGTTTAAAAATAATAATAATAATAAAATTGTTTTGTAAAATGCACAAAACAATGCGCGCGTAATGTGTCCTGCTTATTATTTATTAAATACATAATACCCATCATTTATAACCTTTATAACCTTCACAGACGGCACCAGATCGAGGCGCTTATCGGTTCTTAAGTGTTACTACTATTGATAATAACAACAACAATAATAATAATCATCATCATCATCATCATCATCCGCCCATTAATTATATTTTGTAATGTTTAATAATAATCATCATCATAATCATCATCATCATAAAATAGAATAATGTTAATTATGGTATATAATAAGAACATCTCAGTTTTGTATACAAAAAGGAATTTCGAAAAATATGTAATATATAAATATACAATTTATACCATTTAATGCAAATTTTATGGAAAGAACGAAATTAAATGTCTTAACGTAGTAGAATGTCTTGACATACTCTACCTAAAATCTGAATAATTTGCTTTATTTCTTTATTTAATTTTGTTTGTTTCTTTCTTTATTTGTTTGTTTGTTTGTTTGTTTGTTTGACAAGTATTTTCAGGCGTAACAGTACGCACAAGTCATGGTTCGGTAATTGCCTCGGTTTTGAAGTCACGGTTCAGTATTTGTAAAAAATTAAATAAAAAATAAAAAAAATGCATAAGTCTACGTTTAAATAAAATATAGTAAACGCACTATATATAGAAAATATTGCGAATAGTTGTTTTTGCACTATTTGCTACTGGTGATGTTACTGTTACAATTAGATTGCACAACGCAGTAAAACTAAGTTCTTTCTTTCATTAATTATAATGATTTGATTTTAAAAACTCCAAAAGTACTGTGTTGATTTGTATAGTTAATGAAACAGATCTCTAGCTTACTGGCTGAAAAGCATAATAGTGGTGGGGAAATTTAGTTTGTCAATATGTAGATGTCTTTACTTCCTAAATAATATAAAATATTTAAAATGTGACATGCTTCTATTTAATGTTTCATGTTTCAAATGTAACATGGTTTCATTTAATGTGAATGTTTTATTATTTAGGACGTTATTAAGACATCAACATTAAATGGAAGCATGTCACATTTAAAATGTGTTTTGCACTAAACTCAGATCATTTTCCATTCAACCCGTAAATATGATAAAATTGCGCAGTAACATCTCTCACGGGCGCTGGATTTAGTGAGCAGTGTAGAATACAGTAATCAGTTATAGGTTGCTTCTCCCCTTTGTGTGATGTTAATTGAAGAATATTTATTACATCCCTTTCATGGATTAGTTCTATTTTGACATAAGTATGGCCTGTTAGTCACATATTTTTAACAAAAAATATTTTTAACAAAAACAACTCGAATGAAAAAAAAACATACATGTAATTTAATTTAGATCAAAGATTTTTAAATTATCTTATCATGACCAATATATTATGACCAAATATTATATATTGTGTGTAACCTTTAATGTTATCATCACTGTCAGTCCAGCTGTGCGCGGAGGTAAATGCAGCGGTGCAGGAGAGGTCACAGCAAGCATCGATATACAGAGTAAGAGAAAAGCGGCTCTCTGTGACTGACGGGCAGCAGAAGGCGGGATTACTGTTAGCATCATTGACATTTTAATAAACATTTAGATTAGCCCTAAAAAGTCCTTGAACTAAATGTAATTCAAAGTGACAGGCAATGCCAGCTGTCTATGCGGACCATTAGTGTTGGCACGGAATGGCCATGCGCATTAGTAGTACATTTTTAGCCTGTATACACTCTTTCTCTCAGGGAAACACTGGAGATTCTGTGCACAACCCGGTAACAGTGTTCCCCAATCAAAAATTGTTTTAGGTGCTAACCCGTATTGTCTAGTTAACATCTAAATAATTATTAAATAAATATTTCGATCATCATAGAGTCTAATAATTATAATAAAAGATGTATAGCAACAACAACAACAACAACAACAACAACAACAATAATAATAATAGGAAGAAGAAGACGCAGTGCTTACTCATCTTCCAAAGTTCCAATACAAATGAGCTCCAACGTAAAATAAGATGAATGTATTATTGAATTATGCACAATGTACACATACACACTTTTTCATTGGTCGCCCCAGAGCTTGGGTTACTACGTGTTCAAATTCTGCATGTCCTTTTTGTGTCGATGTTTCCTCCCACAAACATCCTGGTAGGTTTACTGAATACTCATATTTGCCCCTAGATGTGTGTGTGGTGTGTGTAAAGTATCTCTATGTTCCACTTATTATTATTATTATTATTATTATTATTATTATTATTATTATTATTGTGGTTGCAAAAATAATAGCACCAACAAAAACCATATTATATACACACATTTAGATGTGGAATTACACAATAACAATAACATTGTTCATGTGTTACTTCATATATTGCTTCATACAGTTCTTCATTTAAAAGTTCATTAAAAGTTTGATTTCTGATATAATTGAGGCTTGTGTATATACAGTTCATAATTTCCTTTGATCATTGTAATCAAAGGAAATTATGAACTGTATATACACAAGCCTCAATTATCAAAAGAAAATTATCATATTAATTCTTTATTGTTATTGTTGTATGTTTATTGTTTTGTCCACCTTACATATATAAAAATATCCATTATTATTATTATTATTATTGTTGTTATTATTATTATTATTGCACGTATGGTGCAACAGTGGATAAATTATCATTTTATATTACCCTTTTTTTCCTTAATTTTATTCATTATGAATTTTACGCTTCAAAAAAATGATTCGTGATATGTATTTAATAAAGCAAAAAATATGTGTCCTGGCTTCCTGAGCTACTCGTATCGTGAGATTTAGGCCCTACATACCGAATCTCGTGCCTTTACACGACCAGCTGTTAAACATTTGTGTAGTACTGCAGAAGTAGGATATATCTATTAGTTGCAAGCAACAAATTCATAGGTTTATGCCTATTGTATTAACCCATGATAAGTAACCTTTTTATTGGACCAGTATATTTGTCAAGTCACCCTTGTAGTACTAAAGTTATCTACACAAACAAATCAGTACAGACAAATTATATCAATACATTACTAGTCATGTATTTATTTAACGTTGTATGGCTTTTGTCAGATTTCTAACCACATCTGTTGTTGTCATTGTTGTTGTTGTTGTTGTTGTTGTAAAAAAAAAAAAAAGATTTATTTAAACCTGCATTTTTATCAACTCAAAGGGCAATATTTTTTCCCTTAATTACACTTGAAAATGCACATTTTGCATAATCATTTCTATAGCAATAAATTTTGTACTAAAATATGTATATAATTTATGTGTGTATGCAATTTTTGGCTGACTCTGTATAAATATAAACTATATATATATATATACAGGTTCAATTCCCATCTGTGTGCATGTAGTTGGCATGTTCTCTGTGTGCTTGATGGATTTCCTCCTGTTTTTCCCACAGTGCAAGACAAGCATGTTAGACTTATTGCCATTCCCAAATTACCTGTAGTGTCTGCCCTGCAATGAATTGACACCACATTCATCCCCACCCCACCCTGTTCCCTAACTCTCCTGGGATAGGCTCCAGGCCCCCTGTGACCCTGAATACAAAACAAAGTAGTATAAAAGTGGTATAGAGTGATATAGTTTATATAGAGTAATATAGCATAGAGTGAGTGATATTTACTGCGCAAAAAAATTAAGGGAACACTTAGACCTGCTTTGACTTGAACCTTACATACACATATGAGGAGAGTTCAAGTCAAACCGTGTTCCCTTAATTTTTTTGAGCAGTATATATACTCACACTCATGCTCATTCTCACACTGCAGGTAATTTGGAAACGACAATAAGCCTAACATGCTTGACTTTGCACAACAGCAATGTGAAAACTGGTGGAGAACATGCCAAAATACATGAAAGCTATAATTGCATATTGGGGTTATTCAACCAAATACTGAATTCTTAACATGATTTAGCCAGAGCACAGTAGAGGAATAAGATGAACATAAGTTAGCATGTAGCTAACAGTATTGGAAGGCTGTAAAGAATTAAAGTAATTTTGTCTCCTTGATTGAGCTATTTATTTTCAAAAAGGAAACACGATACAAAATTTAAAACCAGTCTAAATTACATACTTAAATAAATAATTTAAACATTTTGACAAACAAAACTAGTCTTAACCTGCAGCCGGATTAGAAATACACACTGTTTTTACAGAAACAGGTTCTGGTTTGTGATCATTAATGTTCTAACAACTAACGGTTACTACTGCAGCCAACAGTTAACATCACTTTTCACTTAAATTCAGCTGAGAGTTTAATGATTTTTCCATGTGTTTATGCCCACCAAAAGTATATGCTCTTTGTTTTTTGTTTTTTCCCCCACTAAATTTAAAGTAAAAAAAAAAAAAAAAAAAAAAACGCATAACCAAGCAGTTGGTCTAATTTTGCTTGGTTTAATATTTGATATAAGACCTAAAATATGAATAAGTGTCTAATCCTTAAAATAATAATTAATAATCATGGAAACGTATAGGAGTTCTTTTTCTGAAATATTATACACATGTAATGTTAAACATATTATAGCAAGATAATAATAAAATGTTATATACTCACCAGATATTTTATTAGGAGCAGCTGGGCACCTATTCATTCAAGTTATTATCTATTAACCAATGATGTGATAGCAATTCATAAAACCAAATGCAGATACTGGCAAAATGTGATCGCAGTGATTCTGACCCAGGCGTGATTGTTGATCCCTAGAGGGCTGGTTTAAGTATTTCTATAATTTACCTCACAATGGTGCAGTAAAGTGAAAAACATCCAGTGCGTATCAGTTTTGAAGATGAAAATGCCTTGGAGATGAGAGGTGAGCAGGAAATGAACAGAATTGTTCGAGCTGACAGAAAGGATCCAGTAATTCGCATAACCACTAAGCTGAAACGCATCTCAGAATGTTAAAACTTGAGGTGGATAGGCTACAGTACAATGAACAGGAAATTATGTTGAGTTTAACTGCTGTCAGCCAAGATTGGAAACCTGAGGGTGAAGGTGTCACATGCTCACCCAAACTGGACGGTTAAAGACTAGCCAAATGTGGCCTGATCTGATGAATCTCGATTTCCGCTAAGGCACACAGATGGTACACTGCAGCAAAAGGATGAATCCATGAAACTAACCTGTCTTGTGTAAGAATCCCAGGCTGGTACTGATGATGTAATTGTGTGGGGAATGTTTCACTGACACACTTTAGACTATTTAATACCAACCATTGCTTACATTTCCCAGATTATTTGATTATAGTGGCTGACCATGTACATCCGTTCTTGGCTACCATTTCTTCATCTTGTGAAGGCTACTTCCTGCATTAAAAATACACCATGTCACAAAGAAAAAGTCATCTCAAACTGGAGGCATGAACATCACAATTAATTCAGTGTTCCTCTGCGTCAACAGATCTGAATCCAATAGAACATCTTTAGGGATTTGGTAAAATGGGAGAGTCAACATATTAAAATACACCAGAAAATTCTGCAGGAAATTGTGTAATGCAATCATGTCACTATGGATCAGTTTCTAACATCTTGTGCAAGCCATGTCATGCACAGTTTAAGCTGTTTAAGAGTTAACAGGGCCCTACCCAGTATTAGCGTAGTATTTCTAATAAAGTAATCAGGATGTGTTTTAGACTATCATTGTTTAGTGTTTAGAAGTTGCCTAAAATTAACACCAGTGTTCATTTAAATCCAACACAGAAATAAAACTGAACTGACTGCCCCACGGTCATCCATATGTAGCTAGAGTGTGTTCTTCTGGGCTCATTTGTGTGAAAACTTGTGAATAAAGTTGTATGTCTAATTTTGCTTATATCATTTTGACATGCTCATATAAGATCAAACATATAAAAATATATAATACTGCTTAAAAACCCATAATGAAAACAACATACTGTAGGACTCTCTGTTTTTTTTCTGAAACCTTATAATAAAATAAAATTAAAAGCTTTACCTTTGACTGAGAATTGAAAAAATCATATTTAATTGTAAAGTTTTTTCCCTCATCATGTTTGTTTTTTCAAAAAATACGACTAAGTTCACAAGTCATATTTACATAAATAATTTATATTTTCATATGATGCATCGTAATACCAGTTTAATACAATGATCTTAATAGCTGAAAATTAAATACAATTTAACATAAATATAAGACTTTAATCGAGCAATGAAGAAGTGTTGGTAATTAACTGAACACAATATAAATAGCCTAACAAATGCAATGCAGCATTTACTGTTGGCAAATATAGAGACAGTCTTGGCACAAAAGTAAAAAAAAAAAATCCCTCAGAAGACAAATGGCGTAACAGTCTGCGATTAAAAACTTTAAACTGCATAAACGGGTCATTCTACAAAAATGGTGGAAAGTGTTTTCACATTTTCTGACTTTAATAGGCCTATTCAATATTTAATTGGAGCATTTTGAAAACAAATGGCCAAGTTCAAGGAAATGTCTAGTCACTATGATCGTAAATGGAAGTGGAATCATATATTTTTTATCTAAAGATTTTTTTTTTCATTAAATAAATCAGATTCACAATAACATCAATATCTTATAAAATAGGTCAAACGCTAAAATCATGAAACAATAATTGATTATAATTGATTATATGAAATAAATAAAAGTCAACCCAAACTATTTCATTGGTGTTACTGTTACACAAAAAAGTGTTTTATTTCGAAATACATTAGTTAATTAGAATTTCAGTGTTCACTAGATGAAGAGCACTGGACAAATCCAAAAGGTATGTCAGATGTCTTGCTTCATTTGTTTAGAAAGTCATGATTTATTCAGGAGTTTTATTAGGTTACTCATTTTATACTTATAACTGTGAAAATTGTACATAAAACCTGATCACATCTAATAGTTAGATTTTGACGTGAGTGAAAACCATGTGGTCTTACATAGGCCTATAGAAATTATTTTGTAAATAGTTATGATTTGTTTCTCTAAATTGTAACACCAGTTATTAAAAAATGAAAAATGCATAAAGCTCTACTTTTTGTGCATTCAGAAAGTTTAAAAGGAAATTATGGCTATTAAAACATTTCTAGGTGTAAAAGAAGAAATACATTTCAGGAGACCCAAATTCCACCTTTTCTGTAGAATGACCGTACTGAGATTTGTGTTTTTTTTTTTCTTCTTCTTGTGCTGCTTATTAGAATTCCTACACATTTTTTGCTTGAGATCAGACCTTTTGTAGAGCTGAAGCTCACTCGGATAGACATTAAACTGAAACTCCAGACAGAAACACGGCCATGTCCTCCTCCTCCTCCTCCTCCTCCTCAGTGTGCGGTGTTGCGTTAGAATTCCCACTAAATGTGTTACCTTGTTTTAATTCGAGACGTTCAGTTTAAATAAGAATTAGGAAGGAGACGTTTGTGCTGAGACAAAACACACGTGAAGTCGCTTGATCCGACGGGGGAGAAAGACGGTAACGTGGCCCTGAGTGTGTCTGAGAGGAGCGCTCTCGCAGAAGGCGCAGAAACACCGAACGGGGACGCGCATTGATGCGGGGGCGCGGATTGTTGTTGTTGCTGCTGCTGCTGCTGCGGGTTTCCCAGATACCCGGGCTGACTCGGTAGCAACCCGACCGGAGACGAGCTCATCCCGTACGAGTTCGTAAACCCTAAATGAGCTCCGGATGAGCCGAGGATGGGCCGCGCGAGCTCACCGCTGCCCAGCTGTTCCACTCCGGGGATTAGTGAGCTGTAACCGTGGCTCTGGTTTAGAAAGCCGGATGCGTTATAAGAAGGTGGCTGTAGAGATAAAAACGGAGAGATCTGCCAGTACAGAGGATTGCTCGGCCTGTCGTTGATCCCGAACCCGAGCGGGCCGAATCGCAGCCCGCGCTTCATGGCGAGTTTGCCGCGTGATGTAGCGGAGCGCCGGCGGAGTTTCCCCGTCGTCCCGCCAATAAACACCTCGTCACTGGAAGGGTCCAACATCCAGTAGTTCCCCTTTCCAGGGTCATCGTAATGCCTCGGGACTTTCACGAAGCACTTGTTGAGGCTCAGGTTGTGCCGGATGGAGTTCTGCCACCCCTGCTTGTGCTCGCGGTAGTAAGGAAAGTTCTGCATGATGAACTCGTAGATGCCGTTCAGGGTGAGCCGCTTCTCCGGACTCTGCCGGATGGCCATCATGATCAGCGCGTTGTAGCTGAACGGAGGCTTGTCGAGTTTATTGTTTTTGCCGGATTCCGCTTTATCACTCGCTTTCTCGTTTTCCGTCTTGTCTTCGAGCGGAGCGCGGTCCATGTCGGTCTGATCGGGAGGTTTTTCCGAGTCGGGTCCCGATGAAAAGGCGCTCTTCTCGCACAGAGCGGCGTCCCGAGCCTCGCCTTTAGACGGCAGCAGGAGACTCTTGATGCTGAATGAAGTAGACCTCTGGACCATGGTCACTTCTTTCTGATCCCCCATGCCGCAGATTCGTTTTAAGTCGTATAAATATTAGTGGGAGTACAGATCGGATCAGGGCATCGTTCTCATGAGTTAACTTGCAGCACTTGCAGAGAGGAGCTTCCAGAGGAGGCATCAGGAAAAGTGGAAACCAGTCATTAAAGGTGGACCCGCTTTATTATGGCAGCACAGGGGGAGGAGTTTGTCTTTGATATTTACGTTATTGCATCCTGCTCGATTTTCTTTAGTGAAAAGGTTGAATTAGGTAAAGTGTGCTGGACTGAAATGTAATGCGCAAATATTTGCATCATCATGATCATTAGCACCACAATTGTCATCATCATCATCATCATCATCATCTCATCATTCTCTCTCTCTCTCTCTCTTTCACACACACACACGCACACACAGTATTCTGTTGCTTCAAATCCAAATCTACATGTACAATTAATTGCATGTATATTTTTTACTCTCTTTTCTCTTGGAGGAGTCTCAGGCACAAGAACTTCCTCCATGATTAATAAAGTTTTATTAACCCTTTCTTATCTTATTTATCATTAGCTTTTTATACACATTTTCTCACATCATACTTTTCTTTTCATTCTGCAAAGCTGCTTGTAAAAATGACTACTGTTAAATACACAATATAAATGCAGATTTTAAGTTATATGTTATTATTATTCTAAACCATCCCTATTAAAGGTATACCATTTATTATTCATTAAAGGAGAAACACAAAAATAAGGAATGTTGAAGGCTTTTAAACTTTTTTTAAAGTTTTAAAACGTCTAATTTTCTAATCTTTACAATGCTATTTTAAATATAGTAGCATATCGTGAATTTATGTAGATTTTTCTCTTCTTGATTATTATTTATTTATTTAAATAAATTCCATTTTATTTATATAGCAATCAATGTCATTTATAAAATCAAAAAGAGGAAATGTGTGGGAAAATATGTATAATTCATAAGTTATACATAATTTCATTTTATAATTAAATTTTTAAAATAATTTTACAATTTCATGTTAATATTTTAATATAATTTCATAATCAGATTGTCCCTGATGAGCGAGCCGACAGCGATGGTGGCAAGGAAAACTCCCTGAGGTGGCGACAGAAAGAAACCTTGAGAGAAACCAGACTCAATAGGGAACCCATTCTAATTTGAGTGACATCAGATAGCATTTATTATGCATTATGTCAGTAGTTGTGCGCATGGTTGTACAGTATGTTCTGGTGGATGAAAGACTTTTACAAACACAAGTCTCTACAACATATACCCGCATGAAAACAATACTTATCCCTTACAGGTGCCTGAAGAGTGTTTCCATCATCACCTGCAAACATGATGATAAACATGTCTCAGTGATGACAAGCATGTTCCTTTTATGTCAAGCCTAGCATGGCACGGTCTATCAAGGAAGTAATGGTTCTTTAAACTAAACATCACTGGGAAAACTGTGGGTTGTTAAGAATGAGAAAGCAGTGTCAAAACATGTCTCTAAAAAAAAAAAGCATGCTATAGTATTAAATATTATGTCAAAATAGTACTCCCCTCTATATTATTGTACTTATTTTTTATGTTCAAAATGTTTTCACTGCTGGTCATGCAACATATATGAATGTAAAATATAAGCAAATTTAGGATCATAACATAAAAATTTTAATGCATTTTAGGAAAGTAAAAAAAAAATCAGCATTTCTTAAATAATGCATATATCTGAGTGCAAACATTTGTATATTTTTATTAAAATAAAATAGCATATGGAAACTGAATATATGTTATACTGTCTGTGAGAACCCAGCTAAAGTAATTTTATTTTATGATTCATTATTTTGTATATAAAATCACTCTACATATAATTTTATGTTTCAGATCATTAAGCAAATTTATTTTTCCTCGTGAAACGTACAATAAAATATCTCACTGGTATTTACCTAAACACTCTGTTGTGTTTTATTCCTTATACTTAACCGCTTCATAATTTAGTATACATTTGTACTTGACTACATACAGAACTATGTAGAGAATCTGGTATTTAAAAAAAAAAAAGTTAGGTCTTTAACATTTGTAAAAATGTAAAAAGTAGTCATTTGATTGATTGATAAGAGGAGTGAATGAAGTGATAAAATTATCAACACATCATTTACATAGCTATTATATAAAACCCCAAACATGGCATTACTCTCTTCTTTTAAACTTGGCCTAAATTTTGAAAAGTGATTCTATTTGAATCAAATTATCCTAAATTCTTATACGCAGCGGAATTTTCGTTTTATACTTAATCTTGTTGTGACGAGAGTTAATGCATCTCAAGTTACTTCAGGCTGGGAGAAAAATGGTTTAACATACAAAAAAAAAAATTGAAGAATGAGTAAACATCTGTTTTGATAGATTTGATATTACTGCAGCGAGTATTCTCTGGTTTCTACAGTGCTAACCTACACCATAACGCAAAGAAAGTGCAAGTCTACATTAATAAAGACCTTTATACTGTACATTTATAAGCACAGAATACACATTTGGATGTAACAGGCATGCTGTGACAACGACAAAATAAACTGTCATTTGTGAAACACTGCCCCCTTCAGGACAACATTTATCGGTGCAGCAAGTTAATGCACTCCATTTACACCTGGCCTTTAAACAAATAGCAGGGAATTGTTTTTAACTTATGGAATGAAGTTTTTGCTATATAAGTCAGTAAGTGATTAACTCTT
>JAQMYK010000013.1:9787972-9816907 GCA_030014345.1 Clarias buthupogon | reverse complement strand
TATATATATATACACACACTGTACAGATACACACCCAGGTATCGGATCAGTACTCGGTATCGGCCGATACCCTGAGCCCTAGTATCGGAATCGGTATCGGGAGGGAAAAAATGGTATCGGAACATCTCTAGTTGGGAGAAGTCGCCTTCGCAGGATGTTTTTGTACCATTCTTTATTCATGGCTGTGTTCTTAGGTAAAATTGTGAGCGAGTCAACTCCCTGGGCTGAGAAGCGACCCCACACATTAATGGTCTCATGACACAGGACTGATGGTAGCGCTCACCTTCGTGCATTTCAATAAGGGCAGCAAAGAAACCACTTCTCTCCAGGAAAAACATCAGGGACAGACTGATATTCTGCAAAAGGTACATTTTCTCTAATGAATCCCCATTCCGTTTGTTTGGGGCATCCGGAAAAAAGCTTATCCAGAGAAGAAAAGGTGAGCACGACCACCAGTCCTGTCGACATTAATATTTGTGTTGTTTTTAAAACCTTTGGCCATGGCTATATAGTTGTTTTGTTCTCTCTCACATTAACCGAGTTAATCAGATAATAAATTTAGCAATTCAATATGATTCTTAGAATATTTTAATGAAAAAAATAAAATCTAATTTAAAAGCAATATAAATTCATGTGCATTTTATATATAAAAGTAATATTTATAATAGAGATGAACCTGTCAATCGGCCAATTATATTGCTGTTTCTTTAAAATACTGCAGGTGGTACACTTATTTAGGAGTGTGTTAGGAGTGAATTATTATTTAGGAGTGTGTTAGGAGTGAATTATTATTTAGGAGTGTGTTAGGAGTGAATTATTATTTAGGAGTGAATTATTATTTAGGAGTGAATTATTATTTAGGAGTGTGTTAGGAGTGGATTATGTTTTAGGAGTGTGTTAGGAGTGGATTATCTTTTAGGAGTGTGTTAGGAGTGGATTATCTTTTAGGAGTGTGTTAGGAGTGAATTATTATTTAGGAGTATGTTAGGAGTGAATTATTTGCTAGGTTTGTTTAGAAATAATTATAGTGGATGAAAGAGACACATGCTCCTCAGTAAAAATGTAGGTTTCTTTTTGTTTCATTTAATTTATGTTATATAATAAATGTTAAATTCTTATATTTGAAATTAGCTTGTATTGTTTAAATGCCGTGCTTGGTTTTTAAGTGAGAAACAGGCTAGATGGAAAAGGGAATGGCCTACATTTAATTAATAATTAAACTTTAAAAGGTTTAAAAGTGTTACACAATCTTGGAAAAAATAATCATATCGAATAGGGATATTTATAAAATTATGATAATTGCACTTTAAATAGAATTGGCACCTAGGGATTGTGATGATATATCGGGTGGTGATTATTGAGTCCCATCTCTAACTAATATTGTAAAGAAAATTCTTATAGGTTGATAAATTGATATTCTCCCCAAAATTTGATTGGATAATCTCACATTTGTAAACAGAGCCGCAAAGTCGGCTTAAATGCACATATTCCATGACACCTTCCTTGGGTATTGATTGCAGAGAGATGGGTCTTGTATCTTTTGAAAGCTGCTGAAGAGCTTTTAAGCTGTTATAAATAGTTGCGTAACTGCGTGACCTATAATTGGTTGGTTATTATAATGGATAATCGATACCTACCAGGCTCTGTATGTTTTTCTCTGTGGGTTGTGCAGGCCAGTACTTTACAACTGCATTTAGATGAATAATTGATCTAAATTTGATTTGATGCATCACTGATGGAACACTGAGTCACATTTTTGCATTGAAACGCAGAGTGTCTATCATGCATCCTTACACCCCTATCAGGTAATTCGTATTAATTAGGAATACCATTAAAAACTGTCACTCAAAAATGATCTTTGTATTCAGTGCAATACTTTCCTTTAAACACCGCAATATAATGCAAATAGAGAGTAGGACAAAAGTCATGATTTTTCTTTTTTTTTTTTTACTCCTATATAATGAGTAATAGATTTTTACTGAACTGTGGTAACACTTACATTTTTTATGATTAAATTTATCAAGTGTGTTTGCAGATTTTCTGCTTTAGTTCACCTTTAACCTTGCCCTCAGCAAGTCTGCATACTTTGCATATTCTTGCAAATAATCAAACCAAATGGTGCAGGAAGAATACATTGAGAGTGCTCATTAAGCCTGAAATGAGAATGTGAACAGAAGTGTGAAGGTATTTGTGTATAATATACAATATTTGTCTGTTTCTCCTGTGCACAACACTGATTATATTCAGCTAACTACATCCAGAGTCCGGGTTTGGTTCCCGCCTCAGGGTCCGTGTGCATGGTTGGAGTTTGCATGCTTGGTGGTTTTCCTCCGGGTGCTCCGGTTTCCTCCCACAACCCAAAGACATGCAGATTAGGCTAACTGGCGTTTCCAAATTGCCGGTAGTGTGTGAATGAGTGTGTATGTGTGTGTGCGCTGCGATAGATTGGCACCCTGTCCATGGTGCACCCCACCTTATGCCCTAAGTCTCCTGGTATAGGCTCCAGGCCCCCCTGTGACCCCGTGTACAGGATAAAGCGGTATAGATGATGACCGTGCCATGACCGTCTTCATCTCGTTAAATGATCTAAAGACGACTGTATATGGTCTTTAACAAAATTAAGCGAACATTGCTCAATACTGTACACTGGCTTCAGACTAAATGGTTTCTGGCCTTGTATTGAGGTTCCTGGCTTTGATCTGCACACTGCAATTAAATGGAGCTTAGTTTGTGCTAACTCGATGACGAAATTGCTGGAGCATTTCTTCACCATTCACTTTAGCCAAGCACAACACAGAGCTATCAGACCGTTATACGACGATGTTGATTCAGGTCTGTGAATGTTCAGAATGTTGACTAAGCTTTTGAGAACTTTTGCATTTCTTGGCAACACGATCTAAGCTCTGTACTTATCGGAGCGTTGAACATTTAACAGTTGCCACTTTACATCACATGGAGCTTGGAATCAGGCAAGCATGGCACGCCAAGCCAGCCAATCTGAAGATTTTTTTTAGGTCATATGTAGCCGTCATTTTTCAGTTAAGAGGTTGGTGCAACCAGGATGAACAAATGTCTGTATTGGAATTCTGAGTAGGTTTGGAATTCCATCCATCCCTCCATCTAGGAACTTCTGTAGTCCAACTAGGGACTGTGGAGGCCAATGATGGTTACCATTATATTTATTCCCATTTTTATGATCATGGTTTGGAATTAAGGTGGATATTTTTGTTGTGTGTGTATATCAAGTTTTTGGGTTGTGTTAGAAAGTTGCATCATTCCATGAAATTCCATTCGAAGTGTCATCATTTATAAACACAGAAAATATTTTTTGGGTTGTAGTAAAGATGGAAACCAGTAAGTGTGAACAGTGCCTTTTTAAAAATATAGCATTGAATAAAATTATCAAGTAGCATTGACTAATATTATCAATTATATACCAGTAAACTGGTAACAGAACCAGGGGCACATGCCCATCTACACTACTCACAGGGTCCAAAGGCAGTGCCAATCTATCACAGGGCTCACACACACACATTCAATTTGGAAATGCATGTCTTTGGACTTTGGAAGGAAACCCAAAGTACCTGGCGGAAACCCACCAATCACAGGGAGAACATGCAAACACCATGCACACAGAGGTGGGAATCGAACCTGCACCCTGGAGGTGCAAGGCGACCGTGCCAAGCACCAAGCCACCATGCCGCAGGTAGCTAAAACAATGCCGCGCAAAACTGATCCATTAAGGCTAGGAATCGCAGTGCCTGACCCTGACCGGTTTTGATGTTAATAGGTTAATGTTATGGCTGATCACGCATATGTACACGCATTTTGAAATTTGAAAGAAACAAACAAACCAAGCAATAGTATCGTTATTAAACCAGTAATCCGAGTAACAATCCAAACAGAATAATGCATCATACGGACACCTTGATGTCTGAGTTGATCCAACCCAAATGACTTCTCAATCAGAACAGGTGTAAACCCTTAAGAATCTGTTCAGTAGGTAAATATTCGCCATGTGAACACCTGATCCGATCATTTCTCTCTCGTCGGAATAAATACATTCTTTCTGCTCATTAAGGGGTTAGTGGTCACTATTGTCGCCTCGCACCTCCAGGGTCCGGGTTCGATTCCCGCCTCGGGGTCTGAGTGCATGGATTTCGCATGCTCTCCCCGTACTTTTAAATGTAGTAAAGCATTTAACCAATTATAGATGAGACTAAATGCTTGTAGCAAATCATAATGCAGAATATGGGATTTTTCAGAAACGATAAATTACATGCTTAACAGCAGGCTTTCTTTGCGCATGTCAAAAGAGATTACATTCGGATTAAATGTCCATCTAATTAGATCCATGTAAAAACAGTTATGTTAGAACCTCTCATCAGAATGATTCCAGTTGGATTGAAGAAATATTTATACATAGCTAGAGTTGCACATACTGTACCACAGTGTTGTAGTTTATGACCTAACCGTAAAAAAGAAAAAAGCATTGTCGCACCCTGAACTAAGATCACATTGGAATATAGGGCACCAAACAATTCCCACTACTATAGCTGAGTTTTCATGCTCTGAGCTTGTGATCCTAATGATTGAGTTCAAATCCCAGGAGCACCAGCATCCCCTCGCTTTCTAAATTATAAGCCAGTTTGGATAGAATGTAAATGTTTCAGGAGTGCTTCATTCCTGCATGGCGTGTGTTCCTGGAAATGATTTAAATAAGGTCTCTGTAGAAGTGTCTCTGTCTATTACAGGTTTTTGTTTGGCTGTTCACACACATTTTTCTGTTCTCATGCTGCATTTTTTTTTATTTCTATGGAATACTTTAAAGGGACGGGTTATTGCTGAGTTGCACAATTTCTTACCCCCCCACGCCCCCCCACCCATACCGCAGCGTCAGTATTTACCCTATACCACTGCATCAGCTAAAAATATACCCTCTCTTCCTGTACCTCTCTCTCCTAGTGTTTTCTTGTTTGTCATAACCTCCTGTGTCATGGTCTTAATAGAGGTGCAGCCCATAATCCGTATTTTTTAATCATTTCTTTGCTGCACTTCTGTCTAATACATAATTCATCAATAAGTGCTATGGCATGTAATATGGAAGAACAATATTGTTTGTATACTGAGGGCATCTTTGGCCTGTCTGGCAATGAACTCGTGGCAACTGCTGTATTTTTACTCATGAAACCACAAAATCGATGGTGTTCGACCACTGAACCACAGAAACCTAAACATGGAGATGACCGATAACACCCATGATGCATAAATATAGAGTGGAGTTCCTGGCTTTTAAAGGGAAAGGAATGCTCTCTCTCCATGCTTACATTGGCATTTCTCCTTCTTTTTGGGCAGGGTTTAAAGCATGTGAGCATTTGAATGCTGCGTATTGGAGTATGTTTGTGTATGTACTGTATGCATTCCTCATGTTTAATAGCAATGTCATTGTTTCCCTGTGGGTGTTTCTGTGTGCCAGAGAGAGAGAGAGAGAGAGAGTGCTCTTGGTGCAGAGGCAGCATGCTGATGGCCTTATTCTTTGCTGCTGAGTTTGCCGGTTTATAGTCCTAAACTATGCCGGGATAGTAATTACCTTTTCAGCCAGCGTTTTGTTCACAGTGTCAGCCATTATACGGCGCCCCTGGAGCAGATGGGGTTAAGGGCCTCTCTCAAGGGCCAACCTGGGGCTCGACCCGCAGACCTTCCGATCAGTCACTAAGAGCCTGAAAACACTAAGCCACCACCCCGTAAAGGATAACTACTACATAAATTTTTAATCTGCTGCTTATTTATTAATTAATAAATAAATAAAAATAAGCTAGTATCTGTCCACTGGGTGGCAGTATAGAGCAATAAACTCATTAAAAAAATGCAGCTACTGACAATGTGCAAATGATATGGAATATTTATTAGCAAGTTCACGCAATAATTTTTCTTCTCAAAATGATTAATGGTGAATGAATCTTTCGTCCTTACTTGACATTGTCTGAGAATAATACGGCATGGTGGCGAATTAATGGTTTAAAGGGTCAGATTTAATGAGAGCCATAGCAGATGCAGAGATTGGTGTCATGACTAATAATTAATAATATTAATAATAATAATGATGATAATCATGGGCAATGCAGAACAAGCTTATGATCAGTAGGTGGTCCAGTTACTCCATAAAAAGTGATCTTATTTCTGCACCATTCACCCACTTTGGCTGTGAATGGTCATGAATTAAAATAGTAATGATTTTATCAGTGTTTAGCTCTAAGGTACTTTGAACAGGGTCGCCTTAGGGGGAAAAAATAATAATAATAATTGGACATCCCGGCTGTTGATCTGGAAAAAGATGTCACAGTTGTAGTCCTACCAACAGATGGCGCTCTAATACATCTCGGCTATATCAGCTCATTGCCTGAAGGGCAGAGTGACCCTAGGTGTTGCTTGAAAATAAAATGTGTCAGGCGTGTTTAATAAATCGAATATTATAACAATCGACAGTTCATTTCCTTCAGTTGAATACATTTAAATAGTCATGTAGTTTTACCCTTTCAGTTTGCAGATGTTAATGTAAAGCAGTGTTTTACTGACCCATTGATGTATATATATTTCCTTGTTTTCAGGTGTTCTCTTGAAAAGGGGCTGATGAGTGCATCCAAGCCGTGAGAGGTCAAAATGACGTCAGTAGCTGCCGATTATGACCACATGGAGATCCAGCAGCAATACACCGAGGTCAACAACCGCTGGGACGTGGACGAGTGGGACAATGAGAACAGCTCTGCCCGTCTCTTTGAGCGCTCTCGCATCAAGGCCCTCGCAGGTAAGTAAAGTAAAATGGTATTATAATCACTAATTAATTAATAAAATTTCAAATATAGTTATTACTGAAGATGGCTTAGTGGTTAGCACTGTGGCCCCGCACCTCCAGGGTCAACGGTTTGATTCCTTCCTCGGGTCTGTATGAGAGCAGTTTGCATGTTCTCCCTGTGCTTGGTGGGTTTCCTTCAGGTTCTTTGGTTTCCTCCCACAGTCCAAAGACATGCAGGTTGGGTTAATTGGTGTCCTCAAATTGCCCATAGTGTGTGAATGAACATGTGAGTGTGTGTGGCCGGTGATGAATTGGCACTTTGTCCAGGGTGTACCCCTGGGATTGGCTCTAGGCCCCCTGCGATCCTGTATACAGGATAAAGCAGTATAGGCGATGAGTGAGTGAGTGAGTGAGGAATTGCTGAGTCTTGGACTACTTTAATGCTTTTTAAATTCAATGTTTTTATTTTTTTATTTACTTTTTTGCTTTTGTTTTCTTAGTCTAGAGATTGTTGTTCAGAAAAAGTCCCCGGATATAAGCAATTTTTTTAATTCTTAATGGCTCCAGCAATCGTTTACTGTCAGAATGATGATGTGTTTTTCCTTATCGTGATGTTTTTTGTGTACATTAAACGAAGCTCTTGATAGGTATTTGCATGATTCTTAAAATCATTGCTGCGAGATGGTTGGCTGATTGAATGATCTCAAGAACGAGGCGGTGTGCTTGCTTCTCGACAAGTGTGGCAAGGTGTTGTAGGACGCCAATGCTACTGCCCTTACTGTGAAGGGTTGTACTTGATGAGCAACAGTTTTTAGCAAAGTGGTACACGTGAAAGTCAACATGAATACCAGGACCGAAGGTTATACCGAATAACATTGCCCTCATCATTATTCTGGCTTTGCCGAATTGTCTTCGTATCCTAGTGCCATCTCTTCCGCAGGTATGTACTGTAATGCACGCACCTTCTTCAGTTGTGCCACGGTCCAGTTTTGATGCACATATGCACATTTTTGACATATACAGCCCCATGCACAGCATCCTAACTCCTTTGTATAATAGACAGCATTGACTTTTTCAGGTGTTGTTGTCAGTTTCCTTATTATAGTACCTTGGATCACTTTATTATAGTACTTTGGAACACTACATGCCTTGAAGATGTTTTGGCGCAGTCATCTAGCCATCCTAATTTGGCCCTTGTCAGAGACACTCAGATCCTTAGCTTGTCCTTTTTCCTGCATTCAGTACATCATCTTCAAGACTTCACTTGCTGACTAAAATATTGCGCCCCTTGGCAGTTACCATTGTACTGAGATAGTCATTGTTATTTATGTTTTCAGTTGGTGGTTTTAATGTTGCGTCTGATCAGTTTACTTTTTTTGATGTAGTCTCTCTTCTATCTCAGGTATCCTTTTATCTCTTTTAGATGGGCTGTGCAATTGTATGACTGCTGAAAATTACAAATGCATGGTAGTATTTCAGCTACAAGAGGTTTCTAAAAAAAAAAAGAAAGAAAAAAAAAGACACTTGCCATTCATTAACCTTTTTTGCTAGTCTCACAGCCATGTTGCTGTTGTGTATATCGGCTCACTGAATAGCAGATGATTCTACTCAAGTTCCATACGGGAATCTAAATAATTTACGTGCGCCTTAAATATGCAAGAGTTACTGAAGCTTCATGGCTCACTTCATGGTCTTACACTCTGCCAAGGCCTTTCACTGCCATATGTTGCTGGACACAGTTGTTTCTTCAATAACTGTTCTGGATATTTTAGTTTCTTATGTCATTTAGCCTTTAAGTCATCAGTTTAGCACAATTTTGCTTTGGATTTGCTTAATCATTGTTGGTGTGTGGAAATGTTGGAGCTTTTAATACTTAAGAAATCTTCTAAATTTAGTTTGGCTTTACTTCGGCTTAATTAGTCAAAAGTGAACAGTTAAAATAAACATCTAGTTTAAAAGTAGGTGTAAAAGCTCAATAAATATTGGTCCCATTCATTAAGGGAGATGTATTTGTTCTTTTACAAAATGCACCAGATGATTGATTGAATGTTAATGGAAGAACCTTGGTGCATTTCAGAACTCATTATTGCATTAGTCCTTGTTTGTAATACAATGGACGAAGCTCACTGCAGAGGGAAGCGAGTTCAGACTGCAAGTCACATGCGACAAGGTTGTGTCGGCGTACGTCCGCTCTTAGAGGCGATCACCGACCGGGCCGTGCTGAATAATTAAAAACCAGCTTCACCCCACAAAGACGCTTTATTCTCCTGCCCACCATCCTACTGCTTTTCCTTAAACATTCCCTTCATCCTTTTGCTGTGCTGTGCATTAAAGCTGTAAGGTCAGCCGTCGTTCAATGCTTGATTAACAGCTTTATAGTGAATTACAGAACTGGATCTGATCCTGTTTCTTAGATGTGCGACATACTGAAAGTCAGATAGACAAATGGTTACAGCAGGGTGCAGCTGAATAACGGTGTGAAATTCTTCAAGGCAGCACTACATGTTTGTTGCTGGTGGTCATGTCGAGGGCTCAAATCCAAATGGATGTCAAATGATTGAGGAAAGCATATATATTTTTTATTCTCAGTCACTGATGGCATGACATTTTGCTAATGAAACAACTTTCAAAACCTTGTGAAGCTTAATATTGCTGGAAAAAATATTACTGATATTCATGTGTCATCACAGTATGCAAACTGATCATGAAAATCTAAAATGTCATTCATTAATTCATAAGTGGTTTCGGGAACTGTTTTGCTTCATCTCCTGTTTTCATTCCTTTTTGTTTGCATTTTATGTTATGCTTACCAGCTTGAATTCTCTTATCTTACCTACATCGCCTACATTTTAGCTAATTTCCTAGGCAGCTAGTTATTTAGCTACCTAGCTATGATACAATTTTTGCTTTTTTAATTTGACATGATGCTAATTGGTAATTTAGGAATCTCTCTTTTTTTTTTTTTTTTTTTTTTTACCCCCTCATTTATTCATAAAAAGTTGCCAAAGTCTTTTGTTTGAATCCTGAACAAATTTCTTGATTGTGAATGGAATCTTGTTTATTTTTCTTTGTGACTGACTAGCAGCTCTCTGTCTAAAATGGTGGCTAACTAGCTAATTTTTTTTTTTTTTTTTTTTTTTTTTTTGTAGAGTAGCTTGAATCCTACTTCATTAATGAATTGGTTGTGATGCTGGTATCACAGCAACAAGTACCTGAGTTTGTGAATAAAACAGTATGATTTCCTCTCTTTAGCTAGCTGCATCATATGAAGCTGCTAGCTTTTTAGCTAATTCTCTATCCAGCAAGCTATACATTTAACTAATTTGTTAGCAGGTAATTTTGCTTTTTCATATGTTGACAATTAAATTATTGAAACAATTGAATTAGAAATTAAATTTTGCTAACAAAATTTTTTAAATACTTAAAAAAAAATGTAAATACATTTTCCTCAGGTGTAGCTGGTGTGTTCCCAACTGCACAAATCATGCTTCAGTAAGACTATAGATCAAGTCAAGTAGTCCTTTATTGTCATTTTAACCATATTTACACTACTGCTCAAAAAGTTTGGAATCACTTGCAATTTTTTTTTGTTTTTGTTGAGTGATTTTTTTCTCTCTCTCTACATTCTACAACAATACTGAGGATTTCAAAACACATGTGGAGTAAGGTAATTATGTAACAACAACAACTGCAGTCAGTTGTTATTTTATTTCATCTGTTCTGGAATAGTTCTTGAAGGAACAGTTTTGTCAAATGCATTTTCAAAAACCTTCACGCACCATGATGAAACTGGCTCTCATGAAGACCTTCCCAGGAAAGCAAGACCAAGGCTGCTCTGCTGCAGACGAGAAGTTCATTTAGAGTTACCAGCCTCACAAGTCACCAATTAACAAACAGCACCTTAGTTTAGAGTCACATCTCAATATTAACTGTTCAGATGAGATTATTGTATATTTTGGATCCCTTCAGCATTGCTTTATAATGTAGAAATAATAATAAGAAGAATTAAAAAAAAATAAAACATGGAATGAGAAGGTGTTCAAGCTTGTGACTGGTAGTGAACCTGTGGTTCTTGATAAAAACTGTGTTTAATAGATATGGTAAGTGGAAGAATTTTGAGAACATATAATAGTAGGAAATAGCTCTGTAGAAAATCACTTCCTGAAATTTAAGGTTCAGATTTCGACAACTGAAAAGACACATTTCTGTTTAGATGAATTCCAACGTAAATACTAGGCTGAAGAAATGAACCACTTTCTATGTGCTGATCTTTACTTGTTTTTTAGCCAGTTATCTATTTTGAGTGATTTTCTTCTAATTTGCTAAAATATATAATATATTTTTGTTCGTACAAGTATTGGTGTGGGTTTTCGAAACATGCATATAAATTGAAACAGATACCTGAGAACAGTGCTGCCTTGCTTAACTGAGCCTGTCCATGCTCTGACTGCTCCTCTTGAGCTAAAGTGCCTGGTTTCACCTCAGTTCCAAATAAGAATTTTTGAGGTAAATTGAACCTGACGGCAAGAAACTGAAAACTGACGGGGGGGGCGAAAAAAAAGGTCCAGGAATAAGTGTGTTTGTTCAGGAGAAATCGAGATGATGACTTGTTTTACTGGGCCGGATCTGAAAGTAAGAGGTTAGGAGGATTGACTTTCCTGAAAAGTGCAGCTGATGCGACGATGAGTGTGGGCTATTGTGCCGAACGCATCACATGCATATCGAGCTCAATAATTCCCCCGCTTTGTTCCACCACTCAAAAGCCACTGCATTTTTGTCTGGCCCACATATTCGTGTGCAGCAGTGAGAAAGAAAAAAAAAGAAGCCGGTTGCTCTCATTTTGTCGACCCATAAAGGATTTGTCAGACTTCAGCTTAGTCAGTAATAAAGCCTTTTTATATCAACATTTCCTGCTGTCAAACATCAAAAATGTATTTTTTGTCTGTGTTAAGAACTCCAGCTGTGTTTGGCAGTAGACAACATCCTGCTCATCCCCCCCCCCTTCCATGGCAAAGTGGTGTAGCCCACCATCTCCTTCTTGCCTCTCCCTCCCACTTCACTTCTTTATGCTAATTCACTACTGACATCACCATGGAACACACATCCCATGATAGGCTGCCTGGGCTAATGCCAAGCCCCAGGCTCCACCCCTTACTTCCTCGCGGCTAGTGAAAGGTGTGCTCTGTTTTGTTCAGCACTGTCTTCAGTGTATGCTTGAGTCCACTGCACATATGCTCTCTGATTCTCGGTCTCAGGGATGACACATCATGGGGGTGCTCTGTTTTTTTAACATTGTTGGAGAGGAGAAATCATGATGTCTGCTGGTCATTGAGCATCGTTTGCAGAACAAGCTGGATGCTTAGACAACCTCAAGACTGGTGTTCGTTGGATGAGAGGGGTTGGTAAGACAACACGTTACAGTACTTTCTAGGGCGCAGATGGAGCTTCAGAGGGCTACAAGTATGCCTGGACCCCTGTCCCCTGGACCGTTATCTCCTGGACGAGTTTCTCCTGGTGATCTCTCGCCTGAGCACCTATCTCCCGGGCCTGGACCATCGTACCAAAGCTCTAGTCCCGGTCCCGGTTACGGCGCGGCCGCTTTTAACTATAACCAGATGGAGGGTCGATTTAAGCAGCTGCAAGGTGAGTAAAGTAGGCTGTGGATAACTATAGGGATGGACAGAAATACTTGTCGGAACAGCACTTTATAACCCAACTATCCCATGCTGATACTGTACCTTAGAGAGTGGAACGTGAGAGACGCAGAGAGAACCAGGATCAGAAAGACCTGATGAGGAGGTTTATCACCCTCTGAAATATTAATGAGAACCAGGAGGGGATGAGGAGAAGCTTGGGTAGTTCTCTGGTCTGTGTGTGTATGGCCTGTATACTGTATGCACACTCATGTGTCAGGTTATCCAAGCATGTCTGCTTCTCTCTGGACAGTGGCAATATCACAGAGATTACAAGAGTATATTCTTTCCCTCACACAGCTCTGTGTAGTACGATTGGGCCAGCAGCCTGTTAAAAGTTCCACAACTTACTGTATATAAATAGATGACAACAGATTAGTTTATAGCTATAAATAAGAAGAGAGAGTTTAAATAGATTCTCCTTTTTTAGAACATTCTATAAAGTGTCTATTAGGAATAAAAGGAGAAGAAGATCCAGTAAATAAGCTTTCCATGCCCTAAAATATAATTAAGTTAAGGAAAAAAATGCATTTGGTGTGCTGTGTTCCTTTACGGTCACAAGTGAACAGCTTTGCATCCTCTCAGTAGTAATATATGCCCATGTCTTTTTTGACACATGGGTTCTAATTAATCGGTGCTCTTTGCTTTTGGCATCTCTTTCCGAGCTCTACCAGATGTCCTCGACTGCCTCCCTAAAGACTAGATCTAAAGATCACATTTTAATTTTTAATTTCTATGAATTTTTATAATTTGTAGATAAGTTGGTAATTGAGATTAAATCAAGCTTCACATGTTTAAGGTGCATTTAATTGAGTGAAGATGGGACATTAGGTATTGAAATCGCCAGGGATCACCTGATACTATATTATCATGACACCTACAGTAGGTGATATAATTACATTCAATAATAAAAAATACTTTGGAGTTAGCATGTCGATCCATGAAATAGCATTCAAAAATCTTGATGCGTAACTGAATTGATTGTTTTCCCCCTATCTCTATAAGCCATTAGAATTGCAGTGGTAATTTGTGCATATATAATATATAAGGCAGACAGGTGAGTGACAAGTCTGATCATTGGAAATTTTGAAACCTCAAGGGTTTCAAACAGACATCCAAGTTTTATCCTAGTAGAAAAGGTCTGCATCAAATAATTTCCTTGGAAGTGTGAACCGATAGCGAACATTCTTTCATATTGGGTCAGTTGTAGCTTGTGAAATGCTTTAAGTGATTGGTCATCCATTAATGAAGGTTTGTCTCAGGTTGCACTCTGATTACCATTCCTTCCACTTCCTTCCACCGAGAAGTCCAGACCAGCAAGGCAGACGTTGGTGCACATCGGCACGCTTGTCTCCTTTCTTATATTTCTTCACTTTTTCTCCAATGAATTGAGCTTTTGGGTAACAATTCTCCGCCTGACTGTCTGTTTAGTGAAAAGATGCTTCAATAACAGTTACGCTAATATTCTATGACTTTATCCAATCTTCCTTCTTTACATAGGTCATATAGATGCAAAAAAAAAGAACAGATGATGTCTTTCTTAGAAGTGAACAAGGTCATTTTAAGCATTCACTGTTCCTTATCTTTCTTTTTTTGGAGTATGTAGTGGTACTGCTCATTTACATTGTTGGTTTCCCATGTCTTTATCTAACGAACTCCTAGTGATAAGGTTACCAGCCTGCGTTCAGATGATAGGCTGTGAACAAAGTCCAAGTTGTCATTGACAGCTATACCATGAGGAGTTCCCTTTTTTTTTTTTTTTTTTTTTTTTTTTTTTTAGTGCTAGAACCCGACAGGAACCTCTCTTTCATCGTTCTTGCTGGTCACTACACAAAGCCAAGCCGGGCATAAGGAGGGGGGCGGAAGTGTCACATTAAAAGAGGCGATTCTGTGTAGTGTAGTGTAACGGCAGCCAGAAGCAACCCGCTGCTAACCAGCTCAATGACCTTCTGTTCCACACTTGGCTTAGCACTGTCCTTTCATAGCTGGAGCAGGAAGTACTAGTACTGGGTTTTGACTGGAGCGGCAACCTCTCATTATAGAGTTTATTGGATCGATTTGAAGATAAGCCAAGATAACAGCCATGCTTTGATATAATAAATACGAAGAGTTTATTCATTGGCTTGGGACGCCTTTTTATACTATATGTTGATCTTTCAGGATCTTACTTGCACATTGCAGGGACGTACTGTACAAGATCAGTCTAACACGTATGTGCGAGTTAATCATACACAGACGAGCAATAACATGGCGTTGACTTAGAATCCAGTTCCTTAAATGAGTTTTCAGCCCCCTTCAGTGCTGAAGCCAGGAATTCGTTTTTGGAGCGAGATGAGGAAATGTACTAAATAAAATCTTTCAGCTTGCAGACATAAATGAGAAAAAATATATGATTCCAATTGGTTACTGCTTCTAATTGTAGAAGCTTGTAGCTATTAAAAATGTCTATGAAAAAGCTGCGTAAAGAGCTCAGTTGATGCAGAACAGTGCTTTTGAAGAAGGGAGAAACCCTTTATTTTCTGAATTCCTGATTCTTCACTAGGTAATTCACCAGTTTCTAACTGAGGCAAGAGTTAAGGTTTTGCAAGCATACCCACCCTACTATTCTTCCGTCCACTAGAGCTAGTGAACTTTTCATCCTCCCTAAACAACAGCTAAGTACCAAATCTGATGTCACTAGGTGTGAGATCTTTCGCCTGCCCATAATTAAACCAGAAGGTTCTTGCTCTACTTCACCGCTGAAATATGTCAGAGGCTCTATGCAACAAAATACTGTGCCTAGAAGTAGTAATCAAATCAAATGTACAAGTATAATCGTCCAGATCCAGCCTGGGATCCTGTCCAGTGAGCAACTACTGTAGGACTCCACCAATTATCCTTAAGATTATAACCACTGAAAGGTGAACTGAACAACATGGCTCACCGACTATACACCAGTAAACAGGTGACAGGATCACCCATGCCCCTGGGGGCAAAAGGTCGGTCCGATCCCACAGAAAATCCCAATGCAGCATAAATAGCTGAAAGTCAATGCTAGCCATGATAGAAAGGCACCATAACACCTAGTGCACCACAACTCACCAGGCACAGGGCAAAAGGACAAAAGTCAAAGATCCGAAGGCTGCCAACCCAGCCTCCAAATTCCCCAATCTGACAAACAAGTCTGGTCCATTGAGGCCTCACCCTACACATCACCCAAAAGATGCCAACATGCTAGTGCCTGGCATCACAGCACACACCCAGGGGACCTACAGAGTCACAATCAGAGGGGCCAGAGCTGGCCAAGTGACACCAGGGGAGCTCAAAACCTTGATTGCTTTAACGTAAGTTAAGACCAGCGGATTCACATTATACACATGGAAAGGTTAAGGCCTTTTTTAAAGAAAATCTTACAAAGAGCCTGTTCGAAAGGTTTTTAGAAGCAAAGAAATTTTGAATCTGTATCTTGACTTGAATCTCACTGTGTTTATTCTGGTCCGGTATGAGTGTGGGAGTTTCATATTTGCTTTGAAATCTTCTGCCCAATCCATAAAGCAACACGGAGAGCGGCCAACACAGGAACTCTTTCAGCAGTACATCTAGCACTTTCTGCTTGCATCAGATCAGTTTACTTCTTCTTGTACCTCTCAGCAAACACATAATTCACATCTACTACTTTAACAGCTTTTGTTCCAACCGATTGCTCAGTTTTTATTGAGGGGAGTTGGTATGCCTGCTAATGGCAATGAAACCCTTCTCAGCCATAATGTAGCTGTAAAAATATTGTTTCTTGTCCACGTGGAGTCGGTGTGAACAATGCGGACACTTGCGCAATATTTATGATGTGTTCAGAAATAATAGTTATTGTCATCCTGAGAAATTCCGTGCATTCCCTATGATGGACGTCATAGTGAGTATGACTGGTGCGGAGTATTGGGCTTCTCAAAATTCCATTCCGTATACGATACTAAGTACAAAAATAGTTTTACCTTCTTTAACTGCTAATTAATTGCAAAATAAAATGTTGCATGTTGTTTTATATTTGATTAAAGATTAAACTTTCTTTCGGCTGCTCTGGTCAAGGGGTCGCTATGGTGGACCATCCGTTCCGCACACAACTTTGGGATAGGTTTGGAAGGATGCCCTTCCTGACGCAACCCTTCCATGTTATCTGGACTTGGAACCGGCACTGCATGCTGTGGCTGGGTAGTATAGGGTGTGGCATCACACCGATGGCGGGACTCGAACCTGGATCCTCAGATCCCCAAACCAACATCCCAGATCCTTAGCTGCCTGAGCATCCAATCCACTTTATAGTTGAAAGATTAATGAAATAAAAAAAAATCGATAGATTGATCTTTATTGATCCCAAATTCCCAAACTCCAACCACGGTCCCAATGGTCCAGCATAAAACCTGTGCCAAGTCGTGTGCTGATCGGATGGTCCGCTGTGGCGACCCCTCGGCATGAGCAGCCGAGAGACTACCAACAACATACAGGAAAGTATTAAGGTTAGGTTAAAATTCATTTAAAAAAGACAAAAAACAGGGGGTCTGGCTTGATATCTCTTTTGTTTAGCAGTCATGTCATGCCTCTCAAAAAATAACAAAGGTTTGTATGATATTGTGATTTAATATGGTTTCACTTTACTTTGGTTGAAGTACTTTTCAATTTAGGTAATCATTGTCAGGTCTACAGTACATATCTATTAAACAGTACTGACTGTTCAGATTTCCCCAAGCACTTGGACATTCATCCATTTCATCTATTCATTAGTACTATTCATAAGTGATATTTAAAACTGATTGCAACAGTGGGTGTTTTTTTTTCTTTCAGACGTCTGGTTTTAAAATTAGTCACCTATAATAAATCTTCACTGAAAAGAACACTTATGATACTTAAAATTATGACCTCCTTTATATTCCTTTGTGCATATGAACTTCTTATTTCAATTCAGACTCTGTTATTTGAAAATCGTTTACAATCGTGTGTCATGAAGAAGAGTTCACCCTTCTTTCCAAGAAGGATGTTTGCTTATGATCTGATTGAACAGCTGTATCTGTGGCAAAGACAACCAGCGTTTCAGGTTGAAATACATGGTACGCATCAGATATCATGCTACTACTGTAGCAATTTTCCCATATATGACATAATTGCACTTTCTCTATATATACAGTAAAAGTATGAACTTTTATGCCTGAACCATTTTCAACCAAAAAAAAGAAAAGTTTCAGGGTTTTGCACGAATAAAAAAAGAATCAGGTGTGACAAAGTTCTCAAGAAGGCCTGTGACTGGTTCTACAGGATGTTCAGTAAAATTTCCCTAATTTCCTTATATAATTTTACCAAAAAATGTATACAGTACACAAAGTATATACAAGAGAAATGTATACACACTTCACAAAAAAAAAAAAAAATAGTATGATGTATATTATACTAATATAATACTCAATAATATATTATCAGAAGGTTTTATATATAATAGCTAAAAAAAAATTAGTACTGTATTAAAATATTTTATAAAAAGTTTTTCTTTTTTTGGAGACATCCACTGCAAGACTTTTGCACAGTACTGTAACAGGAAAACATTTGTACCCAGAATTGTAATGATTAGCATAATTAGGACAGATGGGATTAATTTTTTTATTACATTTGGCAACCATGATGTAATGAAAGAGGGTAGGCTAAGATGTTCATATTCAATATACATCAGCAGTGCCAAGGCCCAGTGTGGCTGCAGGTGGGATCAGGTGGGGAAAAAAAAAAAATATATATAATATAAATTATTTTAGGCTCGTTGGTGATCATTTATTATAAGGACTCAATATAGACTTTGCTTATTATTATAATTATTATATAAAAATTTTTTTTATTATTATTATCTTCCCTAATTCACCCTCAGCTGATGTGTTGTTCGAGGGCCATTCATAATTCTAAATCTTTTCCTCTGCTGTATCAAACTCATAAACTGACGCTGAGTGCTGATAAGTACAGCAGGTTTAAATTAAACTGTTTGTATTTTATGTAATGATTAACATGGCTGTCTATCTGTGCAGCACTGTACAGTCTTTCAGCACTGTTTTTTAATACAATAGCATAGGATTGTGTGTTTACAGTATATAGTCGCTATGAATACTTAAAGAATAGAATATAAGCAGCAGTGTGAAAGAGCTGCATGTTCGATATGCAAGTATGCAATAATTGAAGAACTCTTGGCTAAATGGTAGAAAATATTGTAATTACCATTCTGTGGATAGATGTGAAAAGTGATAAGGTTTGAGAGTCCTAACAGTATGACCTATGACACCTATGACATGGCCACGTTAATAGGAATACCTTTAGGCATAGTGTTTGCTCCCTGCTGTTGTCGGCTTGCAGAACTGCTTCATTTTAGTGTCTATGTAAACGAGCAACAAGTAGGCGGACAGGATCTTCTTATATGAGGTCACAATAGGGGAAAATCTAATTAGCTCGTTTTAATCCCTGATCACTACAAAAATGGAAAAAGAACAAAAAATATCTAAAAAGTGAATTTTCCATAATAGGCCCCATTTAAAAATGTCAAACTTTTAAGAAAAAAAAAATCTATTTTTATAAATAAAAGTTGTAGGTTTGTTGAGATGCTAGTCAGAACATTTGTTAGAAATTCACTGCATCAGATCTAGAGAGCCACCTGGGATGATTCAACCCACAACTAATATCAATTTTTTTGATTGACACCTTTCGCCTACCTGCATAGACAGCCTTGTGAGGTGTGTATAAATGGAGGATGCAGGATATATCTGGATGGCCTACATTGACAGTAACCTCCATTACGCTGTCCTTCAAGGGATCAATTCCCTTTTAAACACTGACTTCTCATTTCTTTGTCCTTTTGACATAAATAGATTTTAAGTACACCATGGTACACGTATCATTTTGTCCTGTGATAGATATCATAGAGAGTGTTGGGATTGCGTGTCAGCACGGATAAAGTTAAGAGAATTCCTTGAGCTCGGAGCACTTTGTTAAAACTCACAATGTGCTGTGATATGTGACTTGGTTTGCCTGCTTTGTGACGTTTGATGTATCGCCCGGGGGGAATTCCCTACCTATTAGACTGACCGGGCGCTATAATAAGATTTCTGTTTGTTAGCGACAATCTGAGATATTTGGCGTTGAGGCGCTACTCAATAAACAGCATGTGGTCAGCTCCTGATAATGTCATCCCCCATTTCAGATTCTTTTATGTAAAAGTTTACATGCTTGATGCTGTTGTATTTTTAGATTTCATGCAACGATGAACATTTTTATACAAATAAAATAAATTAAATGATACAGGTCTGTCGGTGAAATAACAAGAAAAAAATATTCCTGACTTGGTTTCAGTACCCATTCTTTTACTTACATATTGTAGTTTTAACTGTTATGTCTTTTTCACAGTTCTGAACATAATAGAAACTAGTCTTTGTAATAATCCCAAAGAATATATAAACAGTTTCTGTCTATAACAAAACGTTACATCTGAATACCACTATATAACCTTACTTTAGAATATTTAAACTTTAAAGTGATTTTCTAATAGAAACTTATGCCTCATGAAGAGCCAATCGCATTGCTGCACTGGGTAAAAATGTAAATAACAATAAATATAAAATATACAATGGATAAATAATAATACTGGGAGGGATTACATAAGATTTGGCAACAAACAAACAAACAAAAGAAATGAAATTATAGGAAACTTTAAAACACCACTCAAATAATAAACAAACAAATAAATAAATAATGTTGTACGGAAATTAAATAGTGGGGAAAAAACATAACACAAATAAAAATAAATAAATAAATACCACTGTAAGGAAGATTTTACAACATGGGACAAAAAGCACACACAAAAAAACAAATAAATAAATCAGAAGTGTAGGAAATTAAATTAAAACATAGGAGAAAAAAAATTAATAACACAAATTAAATAAAAAAATAATGTTGTGGGAATAAGTAAAACATGAAACAAAAAACAGTAAGTATATAATTAAGTAAATACATAAAAAAAATCAAACACTTACAATATACATCCTGTGAGTAGGTTAAACGATTTTAAAGGAATTCTGGATAATGTGGAAGCTGTGAAAAGGACATCTAAACTTGCACTGTTTAGTATGAGCTTTCAATCAATACATCTCTTTTTTTCCCCTTTTTATAAAGAGGATTTATAGCTTTTTGAAAAATTATTCATAATATACACAGATAATCCAAGCAATTTTGACAGGATATTTTGGGATTTGTGTTTTTAACACCCTTGTGACTCAAAGAACATTTTGTAAATGCTTTCTTAATTACTTTCCAATATGTCCTGCATCATTAAAAAACAAAATTGCAAAAACATGGAATTATCTCATTTTGTTGTCAAACTGTTCATATCTCAGTGTCAGTCTCATATGTCAGTCTTGACATTCCTTACCTCAAATATTAACAGGGTTAAAGTTAAACCTCTCTATCGAAGGTAATAAAGTAAAAAGTCTGGAAAAATCTGTACCATCATTGCATGAAGCTATAATTTCTAATTGTATAAATGAAATAAAATAGCTCGTCATATTGTCACATCACTGGAGCTAGTCGTTAAGGATGGTGTCAGAAATGGTGTAGCTATTCTCATTAATAATGCAAAGTGTCCCATCAGTAAGGGTCAAGGTCAAATCAAACTGCTTGCATAATGGTATTGGCACTGACCCAGAGAGAGAGATGGAGACGCATACACTTACAGTAGCTGCTCTAAACTCGGCTGCCACCATTAAGCCAGATGGTAAAATACAAGCTTGAAATAGCCTCATGGCAGCGGAGTATTGATTAACAGCAGCAGTCTTACTGTTGATGCATCGTTTCTGAGCGAGCTGCAGAAACAGGCACTTTGCAGCACGTCAGCGTAACTGAAGAGGCTTTTAACAGCGCAAGGATTCTTCACTGAGTAAATATAATCCATGTCTACTGTTCCCTATTGGCTTTGAGGAATAAATTGACCTTTAATGCATTAGATTACGTTTAATAAATAGTAACTGCTGCCTGTTGGTTTTGAAAGGAACATTTATGCATAATGTGTGTCAGAACTGTATTAAATGGATGTTCAAAACTTTATTTATTGAATTGCAAAATATTGTCGGTTCTAGCGCTAAGTGATGTGGCACAAAAAAAAATTCATATCAATCGATATATTGATAATTATTGAACATTTTTAATGAACTAATTCTTATTTTTATTTTTATGATCAGACACACTTTAAGGATAAAGAGGTTCTCGCCATAAATAATAAACTATAATATAAGGATAATGGAATAATCTTACTTTGAGTCACAGTAAATAAAAAAGTCTATGAGGCACAATAAATATTAGAAATATAAACCCTTTTGAACTTAATAATTGTAATATTATACATGATTTGAATTATAAAATTTGTGTTCCCCCACACGATTTACACACATCTGTGCTCTGATCTCGAAAAACTCCCATAATGCTGAGCTCTAATGTTTATTTTATTGACAATTTCGCCCTCACATTCCATACTTCTGCTGTTGGTTGGTTAACGTCGTGCAACACTTTTCACGAAAACCTGTCAGGACATTTTATATACAGTAAATCCCCTTGTCGAGTTATCTGGGAATTTGCACATCAGCTTCTGCTTCAAACTCGGGGAAAAAAAAGCCATTAGCCATGAGGATCAACTCTAGAAAAAAGGGCCGCGTTTGAAGGAGCCTTGAAAATGTGACAGCCTAAGTCTTGATACAGACCTACAGTTCACACTGGCTCCTTCATGGCTCCTTCTAGTTTCGTTATACCTGAGCCCACTGTAGGCTGAGATTTCTTACAGAAGTGTAACCTTCTAGTGTTGTCCTGCAGATTGGATAGGTTTTTTAAAGGTGTTCCTACTGATGGTGGTCTCTGGAGATGTGATGTGGCGTCTGGCACTAGGACATTGCTGGTTGTATCCCTTGGATGCTGTGGGCTGCAGGGTGGGGTCTCCGTGGATCAGATGTGTTTGTACAGTTCAATGGGTGCTTAATCAGATCGGGATCTGGGGAATTTCGAAGCTGGATCCGTAGCCTTGGGTCCGGTACGTGGCTGTGGTGCAGCGGGTATACTGTTGTCTTTCTATCAAGGCCATTGCATTTGCTTTTCTGTGGATCAGTATAGACAGATATGAAGGCCTTTGATGTCTGTGGGCATGGGTGAGCCTTGGCAACCTTGATCCTGTCAGGAGTTTACTGGGATAGAGTTGATGATCGCTGTTGTTCAGTTCATCTGTTCGGTTCAAATCTCACGATTGTCCCTGTTGGACCCTTGAGCAAGGCCCTTAACCCTCAACTGCTCAGTTGTATAATGAGATAAAAATGCCTAAATGTAAATTATGATACTTATGTAAACTATAATATTGTTGTCTTGTTTATCCTCAGGAATTCAGAAATTAATCTTGCACAAGTATACATGAAGCCATACAGTATATTTTCTCTGACATGATGATACAGAATCCCAAGCTGTGGCCTATACAGTAGATATCCTGAGTTTGTCTCTCTCTCTCTCTCTCTCTCTCTCTCTCTCTGTCCATTTTGGAGGGCATCTAGTAAAATCGCTGACATTTAAAAACTGAATTGGTATTCAGCATAATAGCTTGCTCTCACTCTAGCTCGGTCTTTGTTCCCAAGAATGTTTGTCATGGCCCACGTTCAACAGGAAACCACGTTGGTTTCGTGCCAGGCAGGAGCCGATACTGTATATTGCCTATGATCGCCACCCTTGCCCCAGTGCAGGATGAACTTTGACAGATCAAACATAGTGAACCTTTAAAGACAATATAAAAAGAAACATGGTGATTGATGATATCTCTCTCTCCCTGTAACAGTTCTGAGATTTTTTTTGGCTGGCCGTTCCCTTGCAAATGATTTAATTGCTCCCGCTGTTGTCTCTCTGCCAGAGTTAAGCAGTTAACACACACGCAATACAGAAGCTGTTACAACTGCACTGAATATTATTCTCCATGCTGGCAAAACTTTAATAAAAATTATTCATGGATCAAAACATTTTAACGTTTAAATGTAACAACTTAAACAGTTTATTATGTTAACCTAAGAGTTTAAGAGGAGGTGGTTAATGTTCCACATGGCGGTTGGCCGAAGTCAGGCATTACATCACTAACTCTAATTCATGCAATGAGTAACGAAGAAGGGGGTTACTTTAGGGGAAATGTATTGGTGTAAAAGTGCATTTTGGAAACGTGGAAACACATTTGCTAAATACAATTTCATGCCCTTTTATGTAGTGTCCGTAACTTTCCTTTTTTTTTATTATAAATTTTTTAATGATTTTATTGTCATTCAGATGAAAATTGGCCGAATTAGATTTCACATGAAAGGAAATGAACCTGAAAAAGTGTGTTATTCAGAAATGCAATGTTGTTAAGATATTGCGAAATGAATTTGACATGGTTACGGACACTACAGGTCATGTGCTTAATTTTAGTATCAATATACACATGTAATGGGGTTCATAAAAAAAACAATCTCTTCAAAACGACTTGAAATTTTTATGGAAGCAAGATTGGTCACTTCCGTGTTGCATAAACTTTATACATACATAAAATTATAATTTTGTATTTATATTATATGTGGAACATAAAAATGTTCCAAATGCGTCTTTTAAATTTTAAGTTCCATTTGTTAAAAAGTTTCAATATGCATTATGCTTTTTTTGTTTTTGTTTTCAAAAAATGTATTTTTTTTTTCTTTTTTTGCTAGTATAAAATAAGTGATATGGCACAAAAAAAAAGAACGTTTTTTTTTTCATATCAATCGATATATTGATAATTATTGAACATTTTTAATGAGCTAACCTTATTTTTATTTTTATGATCAGACACACTGATATACGGACATCTGTCAAGAGTGCATCTCTGTTAGAATCATTTAACACTGTTTTAATCACAGTGCAAAATTCTTACTTGCCCATTTTTTCTGCTTTCAACACATCAACTTTAAGAAAAAGGTTCACTTGCTGCCTAATATATCCCATCCACTTCCAGCTGACATTGTAACAAGATATTGAAAATATAACTACTGTGATGATAATCTGCAGTAATAAGGACATACAACTACAGTAGGTAGCACCTGAACATGTATATATAGAAATGCTCAGGGGGCAAACACTTATGCAAAGTAAAGTAGATTCTCTGCTTTATGATGCTTCGTGACGCCATTGAACTCCGGGTGGATTTTAGAGCGCTTAAATGTGAGAGAACACACATTGAGCTGAAGATCATTCCTCTGGCCCACACAGTAGACTGGATTACTGCAGATGAACTGCTGCTCAGTCCTGAATTTACTGTCCTCACTGACTGTGTGTGTGTCTTGGCCTGGTTATAAAAAGATGCTGGTACACGTGTCTGTTTATGATTTGTTGCTTCAAATTAATATCCGGAGCTAAAACAAACACATTTATGGATTTCGAGTGCAGTAAAATTGTCCATGCAGATGTTAGACGTTCGATCAGCCAGATGTTTTGTCCTTGTACTTGTCCTTACCTGCTGTATCAAACTGTACAGATATGTTTGTCAGTTTTGAGATCTTTCGAGAGAAATCGGTGTGTGAATCACAGAGGCTGCAAATCTTTGCTCCAGATTTCTATGGCAACAGGCTTTGGAGAGCATTAGGCAAATGCTTCATCCAGCAAAGGCGTTGGCGTTGACACACTTCACTGAGCCAAGCGGGTGGGCGGCTGTGCGCGTATGTGGACGGGGTAGTGGTATAGGTGAAAGCTTGCTTTATGGCCTCACAGATCTCATAGACCACCCAAGAAGCCTGAGAGAAAACACGGGGAGTGAGCAAATTGGCACGCGATGCTTCGGCAGTGTTAAAGTTATTGTGTTCCTGTGTTTCGGCCGCTTGCGGGAAACGAGAGGTCTACCCGGACAAATACGATGATGTAAAAAAAAAAAAAAAAGGAGTGGGTGGCTCCTGTTTTTGGCATCTCGCGTTTTGGATTGTTTGTAAGCAATTTACTGGAAGTAACAACCCATAAATTGTAATTCGCACTTAAAATGGAAGCAGCTTCTAATTTGCTGCACCCTCTAGTGTTCGTGTGGGAAAATTGCAAGGTGCAGTTGGCTCTGAAATCCACCCTGGAAAAAACGCCTTTTTGTTATGCATTGTTTTCCTAGAAAAAAAACAAACATATGTTATATACCGTTAGGGTGTCACGGTGACGTCGTGGTTATCACTGACATCTTGCATCTCCAGGTTACAGGTTCGATTCCCCCTCGGGGTCTGTGTGCATGGAGTTCGCATGTTCTTCCGTGCTTGGTGGGTTTCCTCTGGGTAATCCGGTTTCCTCCCACAGTCCAAAGACATGTAGATTACTTAATTGGCGTTCCCAAATTGCCTGTAGTGTGTGAATAAGCATGTGTGTGTGCCCTGTGATGGATTGGCATCCTGTCCAGGGTGTACCCCGCCTTGTGCCCTAAGTCTCCTGGGATAGGCTGGGATAGGCTGCGACCCTGTATAAAGGATAAAGCGGTATAGACTATGAGTGTAAACCTTTAAAACGTAAAATTATAGCAAATACACACTGGTGGTAAACTAAAGATGCCACCACTGCTATGAGGAAAGGTACAGATTAACAGCCTGCACCCTGCTTGTATACAGTACATTTTTCTTGTACATACTGATTGCCTTTCATAAATAAATGATTAGTTGAGATCATATATGTTATTATATTCGTGCTTTCGTATACATTCACATCCACATCCAGTTTTATAAATGATCCTGACAAGATGAGTTCTGATCCCCTCACTATGACACCGTTCTGTTCCATCGATATCTCTTTTTTTTTTTTTTGTGGGTTGTTTTGTTTCCTTTAACATAATCTGTCCTTTTCTTCGCAGATGAGCGTGAAGCAGTACAGAAGAAGACCTTTACCAAATGGGTGAACTCCCACCTGGCTCGAGTCTCATGCCGCATCACAGACCTCTACATGGATCTGAGGGACGGCCGGATGCTCATTAAGCTCCTGGAAGTACTGTCTGGAGAAAGACTGGTATGTACAAAGCTAACCACCTTACAGTACCGATCGTCTTAATTATCATAAAGGTCAAGACACAAGTCGAGAAAGCATTTCTTGAGCATTTTTATAGTCTCAAGTCTCCCAGGGCTAATACACTTTCATTTTCAGGAGCATTTTCATTATTAGTAGTTCTGTCAGAATGCATTCAGGGAAATGGAAAATGAGAGAACTGGTTCTAGATCAGCATCTGATGACCGGTTTAGTTGTAGACGGTAGAGTTTAGCAAGTTGGTCATTTCAGCAGCCTCTGTCCCGGTATCCTAATGAGTCCTGTGAGACGTGTTTCAGCTAGTTTTAGGTCTGAGGTCAGAGAATTCATCAACCGAACCGAACTCACCAATGTGTCTTTATTGTCCATGCTTTGTGCACTGGGACACAATCATGTTGGAATAGAAGGGCGTTCTCCAAACTGTTGCCACAATGTGGGAAGCATACTGTAGCATTGTCCAAGATGTCTAGGTACAGTATGGTGAAGCATTAAGATTGCTCTTCACTGGGGATAAGAGGCCTGATTGAAACACCTGAATTCAATAATTGACAGGTTTGCCCCAATACTTTTGTCCATATAGCGTACAATAATGGAAGCACGGTTGTATCCAAAGGACACAATTATTCAAGTAACTATTCTGGAAACTCATATGTCATGCATTCGTTCATAGAATGGCAGTTTTATTATGCATGACAATTTATGACCAAAATTTTGTGGACACCTAACCATCAAATTCATGTCTTTATATTACAGAATTATTTCTCCCTTTATTTTTGTAATAACCTTAGATTTTTTTGGGAAGGCTTTCCACTAGATATAATACATGACTATAGGGATGAATCCTTTCATTCACAAAAGCATTTATAAGGTCAAGGACTGACGTCAAGTTACGCTGAGGTCATGGCTCATGCCGCTTGAGTTGTGCTGGTTTTGTGCCATACTGGAACATGTTTGAGTCCCTTAGTTCCTGTGTGCGGTATACAGAGACATTTTATATGAGGGGAATTCCAGTCAAACCGGGACTTTTGATTGTGCAGAATAACAGAACACAGTTATGAGAGTGAAAACTCTTTTTATTTCTCTATACAATCCCCTGAACTTCTTCCAGTGTTTCACAAGTGCTTGGATACTATTTATGTGCGAGTATGTGGGAGCCGTGACTGGACTGACGTCTGAAATTCTGGCCTCTCAAGAAATTCTTCAATGGCTCAAGTCTTTAAGGGAAGTGGCTTGGAGCAAGGTCAAGGCCGAGTCATGCAGTGTGCAAGTAGTGCAATGGACAGTATGAGTTCATATATTCTCCTGAAAAAAAAAAAAACAATATACCTTTTGGTGATCAAACCAAGCGGGTCCTGAGAGCCTTTGACTCGCTGATTGTTCATGCACCGTTCAATTGTTTTATCGCGACTAAGAGTCTCATCACTGTACCGTGCTTAAAGTCCCAGTTTCACTTAAACGCCTTTCATACAGTTGTGTGCTAGGAATTTAGTAGCAGCAGTTTCAAATATTTGTTTCGTGACAGACATCCACAAACTTTTGGCCATACATAACAGTTCATTGACACAAATCTTCCAGATGTATCTGCTGAAACCTGTCAATATTTTTGCCCTTGGCCTCGACAGCATCCTGCGTGAAAAAGCATAGAATAAACCAAAAAACACTACAGGCATAGCACAAGACGTTTTATAAGTGCAGACTATTATATTAGTCCATAAATATGGTCTTAAATATTTCTAAAAGTGCTATTAGCAGAAACAAAGGACAAGCCTCAATATATTTTCTATTTTAAGGTTGGGGTACTATATGGGGTGAATATTTCTATTTATGTCTGTTATAAGCACCTAGGGTTAGGGTTAATCGTCAATCTGTTCGATTGCAGCATCTTTATTTAGAGTTGTGCGGGATTGATTTTTCCCTGCTTGCAATCTACCGTGAAAAAATAAAATAATTATTAAATTATGCAATACTGATACTATTAAAAAAAAAGGCAGACAAGAAGACTTATTTTTAATCAGTAGAATAAGGCAGAGCATAATTAAACACAGTTCCTCTTACTGCAGATGCAGATGATAAAAGCATTTTTAATTAATTTCTAATCAGCCTTCACAGTATTCACAAAGTGTTAAATCTGACATTTCACGTAAGCTTTAAACAATGGGCGTGGTGGCTCAGGCGGTTCTAGGTTGTTGTTGATTTTGGGGATCTGAGGACCTGGGTTCGAACACCACCGACAGGTTGCCCCCCCATATTACCCTAGCGTAAACTTCACTGGATATCGTGGCAGTGTCGTCACGTGTAGAGACAATAACCTGTTGTATCGCACAAGCCCTACTCTGTACTGTAATCACAATGGAGCAAGCTTTATATAGCACTGCCAGGCTATTAATCCCCCCCCCC
>JAQMYK010000013.1:9749900-9780805 GCA_030014345.1 Clarias buthupogon | reverse complement strand
ACGAGCCATATTACATGCAAAACAATTCCGCGTCTGTTTCTGTAAATTTAAATCATGTTTTTATTAAGTACTCGGTACTGAAATGCAAGTACTGAAACGCCGAGTACTGAAATGCAAGTACTCGTACTCGTTTTCCAAAAAAGTGGTATCGGTGCATCCCTAATACTAAACATATCTGAATTTCCGGACTCATATAGGAATTTAATTAGATGTGCCATATTGTATATGCCCTTTGTTCAGAAACACCTTACCTAACAATACAAACGAGCTGAAGGCTGCTATCAAAGCAACCTGGTCTTCAATAACACCTCAGCAGTACCACAGGCTGATTGTCTTCATGCCGTTTCACATCTATACAATAAATCATACCAAAGGAATCCTGATCTTTGATTGCATAAACAAACATACTTTTCAGAAGTTCTATATTGTAACTCCTTTCTTGATTAGTCTTAGAAATTATAGTAATATTTTGAGATACATTTTAGATTTTCATGGCTATAAGCCATAATCATTGAAATAATTTTACCATATATCCAAATTGGTAATACATGTTTGGATCATACGTGCGTAACATATATAAAAACTTTTCTCAGATACAGTGTATGTTCATACAACACAATTACATATGGGAGCTGGTTTGCTAATAAAATGATCATCCATATTCCCTGTTTCTAATATAAGTGCGTCGTCAAACATGTAAAAGCTTGTAGATCTATAATAAAGATTGATGAGCATAAACGGATATTTTCACTCTTGGTCCATTTTTGTGTTTCAAGTAGTTTAAGGATGGTCTGAGTCCAATTCCTTTGGCTTTGTGGTTGTTTAATGGTTAAGCGTAAAAAAAAAAAAAAAAGGATCATATTCTATCCTGCCAATTTGTTATACATCTTTTAAAGATATTCAGATAAGGGAATGTTTAACATAATAATGTTTTGTAGGTAATTCCATTCCCATACCGAGCTACTGTATGAGTGCAGTCTGGGCCTGTATTGTTTTTCAGCCATGTAAAGCAATCCTTTTCAACCACACCATTTAGTGTTGGACAGATTCACTATTAAACTATGTTTACTGAGGTATGGGGTCAACAAAAAGGCCGTATGTGGAATGTTCCCATTCAGGCCCACTTTAACAGAACTGGGCATGTTTCATTTAAAACTGGAGGCTCTACATGCCGATTGTGAATTTCATACTTCCGTTTTGTCATATGGTTGATTCATAATTACTATATGTGACGGCCTTCTATATAGCAGGCAAGTTATTGACTTGTTTTGTTGTATGCAGGTTTACAGAAAAAGGCAACCTGGAGGTCCTGTTGTTCACCATTCAGAGCAAAATGCGAGCCAACAATCAGAAAGTCTACATACCTCGAGAGGGAAAACTCATATCAGACATCAATAAGGTATCATTTTTTTTTCATACTGCTTGGCTGGGAAGTGCCATCGCTATATTGGGTATCCAAATAATATGTGAATAAATAAGCTAGATAAAAGATGTCACCTGGCTCCATCAACCCTGCAACTGCATTTGTAAAGCAGTAAGGGGTTGGGATGTTTGAATTTCACTTCTGCTCTGTATATGTGGTTTGCTTGTTCTCCCTGCATTTTTGGGTTTCCTCCAGCTAGACGTGCTTCGTAGGATGATTGGCATTTCCAAATAGCAATGATTTGTGTGTGAGTGGGTGTGCATTTGTGGCATGTGATGGAATGTCTCCCTTGCGTTTTGTGCCCTGAGCTCCTGGCATAGGCTCCATGTTTCTGCACCTCTATACACCACAAACAGTATGGGAAATGAATGAATTATTAAACTGTACCAATGCTGGATCCTTTTAAAATGAATCTTAAGATTTATATTGCATTCATGAGTTGTGATTTTTATATAATATTTATATATTTCTATAGGGATGGGAGAGGTTGGAGAAGGCAGAGCATGAGAGGGAGCTTGCGCTGAGGACGGAGCTGATTCGCCAGGAGAAGCTGGAGCAGCTGGCTCGCCGATTCGACCGCAAGGCAGCCATGAGGGAGACCTGGCTAAGCGAGAACCAGAGACTTGTTTCACAGGTACGTCATATACACATACAGTAGTCACACAGATTGATCTGGCATTCTTCATTTACATACCTGATATAAAATATTATACTTGCTCATGTGTTTAATGCTTTGTTTCAGCTTTTGGCAAACCCTTGTGGACAACTGTAGTACTGCTGTATTTCAATTTACAGTCTATAGCAGATTTTGATATTAAAATGCATTAAAATCCTTATGACAAACAAAAAAAAAACAATGGTATATTTGCCGATCTGCTCAGCCTTGTTGCTTGTCCCATCCAGGACAACTTTGGTTTTGATTTGCAAGCCGTGGAGGCAGCCACCAAGAAGCACGAAGCCATCGAGACGGACATCTCGGCGTACGAGGAGCGCGTTCAAGTGGTAGTGGCTGTAGCCTCAGAGCTGGAGGCAGAGAACTATCATGACATCAAGCGCATCACGGTGCGCAAAGACAACGTTATGCGACTGTGGGACTACCTCCTGGAGCTCCTGAAGGCTCGACGCCAAAGACTGGAGCTCAACCTGGGCCTGCAGAGAGTCTTCCAGGAGATGCTCTACATCATGGACTGGATGGATGAGATGAAGGTCTGACTCAGTTGTTTAGTTTGGCATTTTGTGATCTTTTTCCAAGATTGTATGTATTATGGCCTTATTTGACTTGGGAACGTGTGTGTGTTTCTGCAGATGCTGCTTTTGTCTCAGGACTATGGGAAACATCTGCTTGGTGTAGAAGACCTGCTGCAGAAACACGCTCTGGTGGAGGCAGACATCGGCATACAAGCTGACCGTGTCAAAGCCGTCAACACCAACGCGCAGAAATTCGCCGATGACTCTGAAGGTGAGTAAGAACGAATAGTTGAACATGTTTTGGAAGTAAAGACTATCTAACTAACCTCTGTCATTCTTTTTACTGAAGAAACTCGTATCATTAATTAAAAATCCTTCCATACTGCATCATGATCATTGAAATGTTAGTGTAGCTATTTGTTACACACCTGATGTCAGATCAAGAAATCCAAACACTGATTGAGTTTGTTGTCTTTTTGTTCACATTGTGTAGGTAAAAGAATAATTCCAAAAGTTTATGGTAAACATCTACAATGATGGCTTTTGACCCTTTGCTATGACAATATGAATAAAGTTGGATAAGGATAAAGTTAAGTATCAGGAGTATTTTTTTTTATGTCTCTGCAGGCTATAAGCCCTGTGACCCGCAGGTGATCCGTGACCGTGTGGCCCACATGGAGTTCTGCTACCAGGAGCTGACGCAGCTGGCAGCGGAGCGGCGTGCACGCTTGGAGGAGTCGCGTCGCCTCTGGAAGTTCTTCTGGGAGATGGCTGAGGAGGAAGGCTGGATCCGTGAGAAGGAGCAGATTCTGTCGTCAGATGACTGTGGCAAGGACTTGACGGGGGCGCTGCGGCTCCTCAGCAAACACAAGGCCTTAGAAGATGAGAAGAGTGGGCGTGCCGGACACCTCCAGCAAACGGTGCACCAGGGCAAGGAGCTGGTAGCTGCTGGCCATTTCGGCGCCGACAAGATCAGTAAGCGTATTACCGAAGTCCAGGAACAGTGGGTGGCGCTAGAGCAGCTCTTTGCAGCACGCAAGGTCCGTCTACAGGAGGCCTGTGCGCTGCACCAGTTCCAAGCCGACGCTGATGATATGGATGCCTGGATGCTGGATGCCTTGCGCATTGTCTCTAGCACCGATGTGGGCCATGACGAGTTCTCAGCGCAGGCTTTGGTTAAGAAGCACAAGGATGTGGCTGAAGAGATCGACAGCTACAGACCCGTGCTGGATGCCCTTCATGAGCAGGCCAAAGCGCTACCTGAAGAGCAGGCACGCTCATCAGATGCAAATGGCCGTCTAGCTGGTATCGAGGAACGGTATAAGGAGGTGGTTGAACTGACAAGGCTGAGAAAACAAGCACTGCAGGATGCATTGGCTTTGTACAAGATGCTGAGTGAGGCTGATGCCTGCGAGCTGTGGATTGATGAAAAGGAGCAGTGGCTTAATGGAATGGAGATCCCAGAGAAACTGGAGGACTTGGAGGTGATTCAGCACAGGTAAGAGTGTGTTTATTTCTAATTGTGCGCATCATGTAGGTTTAAATTCTTCTCTACCGCAGAGGCATATTCCGAATCAAGAGATATGATGGATATATAATGGAATATGTGGTCCATTTATGGGGCAGGTAATTGATTAAGAAAGAATCAACCACATTCTTGAAATGGCTCCTGAACATTTTATAACAGTGATTTTGACAGCAAAGAAAAAATTCTAGTGAACCGTACATCCGGTATTTTGTTTGCATTAGTCATTTTACTTCATGGGTTCCAGATTTGAGAGTCTGGAGCCAGAGATAAACAGCCAGGCTTCTCGTGTAGCCGTGGTGAACCAAATTGCCCGTCAGCTAATCCACAGCGGGCACCCTAGTGAGAAAGAGATCAAAACTCAGCAGGACAAGCTCAACACCAGGTAAAGCCACTTTGCTCTCATTCTACACTCCAGGATAAACGCACCTAGTTATACATATGATAAAAAAGCACATATAGACTGCTTTCCTCGCAGATATTCCAAAGCGATGACAATATTGTGTTTTCCACACTGCATTTTCTATAAGACATATACTGTAGATATGTTAAAGCTCTGGTGCAGTTTATGTTCTGAGAGATACTGCAGTCCAAAGATCATCCAAGGCCAGTACTGGTCATGAGCCAAACAGTGTACTGTATTAAAGAGAACGCTAAAAATAAATATCACCTCACTTTAGTAGAGTAATTTACTAAAGACATGTCTTTTGCCAGATGGAGCCAGTATCGTGATCTGGTAGACCGGAAGAAGGATGCTCTAAACTCAGCACTGGGAGTGCAGAACTACTACCTTGAATGCAATGAGACAAAATCCTGGATTCGTGAAAAGACCAAGGTGATCGAGTCCACCCAGGATCTGGGCAATGATCTGGCTGGTGTCATGGCACTTCAGCGCAAGCTGACTGGCATGGAGCGAGACCTAGTTGCTATCGAGGACAAACTGGGTGACCTGGGAAAGGAGGCTGACCAGCTGGCCGAAGAGCATCCGGACCAGGCTCCTGGCATCAAGGGCCATTTGGGTGAGATCAAGGACGTGTGGGAGGAGATGAAGGGAACCATGCGTGCCCGTGAAGAGTCCCTGGGTGAAGCCAGCAAGCTCCAGCAATTCCTTCGGGAGTTGGATGATTTCCAGGTGTGGCTGTCGCGCACCCAGACTGCCGTGGCTTCGGAGGACATGCCCAACACTCTGGCTGAGGCCGAGAAACTTTTGGCGCAGCATGAGGGAATCAAGAACGAGATTCGTAACTACAAAGAGGATTACCAGAAGATGCGCGACATGGGTGAAACGGTTACCCGGGGCCAGACAGATCCCCAGTACATGTTCCTGAATCAGAGGTTACAAGCACTGGACACTGGCTGGAACGAACTCCAGAAGATGTGGGAGAACAGGCAGAAGCTCCTGTCGCAGTCGCACGCCTACCAGCTCTTCCTCCGTGATACCAAGCAGGCTGAGGCTTTCTTGAACAATCAGGTGATGAAAGAAATACTAATGCTGAGAAATACAGTACTAACATTATGATATATTTGACAAAGTCAAAAAAGTTCTTCACTCAGATTTCAATGCTTTAAGGCTTTATATAACTTGAAACTTTGACAAGTCTTTATGTAATACTTACACATTTGTTACAGGATTAGTTTGACTGAAAACATAGTGATGCACAATAATAAAGTGATGCAAAAAAAAATGGTTTATGTGGTTACCACAAGGAACCCATGGAATAGGAACGCATATCTTTCAGACTACCTTGCAAGTCGGGGGATGCTTGGTTGGGTGAATTTAGTTTTAATTTAAGAAGGATGCTTTGGAGCATGTGGTCTTGTATACATTTGTTTGTGCATTTTGTGGTCTAAACTTGAGGCATCACACATTTAAAGACTTGCCATTTGGCATGGGAATGGGACCACACAATGGATTTGTTAGTGTGGGTACAGTCAAAGGACATAACAAGTATGAACACTGAGCTTGTAAAGGCTAGGTAGTTGGGGTCAAAGTATAGGATCAGCCATGATTCTGTACCCCCGGAGCAGAGATGGTTAAGGGCCTTCCTCAAGGCTCTGGTACTTGAATCCCCAACCTTCTGATCAGAAACCCAGAGTCTTAACTATTTGGGCCAGTGAGTTGGACCAGTTGGTCACCAACTGGTCACAGTCTGACTAGCTATACAGACAATATAAAGGGAAAAATCCTAAATAATTCATGTAAGGTTGATTCTTGGACTGACTTTCTTTTGCTTCCTCTCTTCAGGAATATGTATTGGCCCACACGGAGATGCCAGCTACCCTTGAAGGAGCAGAAGGGGCCATCAAGAAGCAGGAGGACTTCATGACCACCATGGACGCCAATGAGGAAAAGATCAACGCCGTGGTAGAGACGGGTCGCAGGCTGGTCAGTGATGGGAACATTAGCGCTGAACGTATCCAAGAGAAAGTGGTCTCTATTGAGGAAAGGTACATTAAAGTACATTTGGTAACAGTTAAAAGTATTAACATTAGGCACTTTAAACGTATGGTTTTAAGTATAGTGTGTGTTTACAGACATAAGAAGAACCGTGCAGCAGCTAGTGAGCTTCTCACAAAGCTAAAAGATAACCGAGATCTCCAGAGGTTCCTCCAGGACTGCCAGGAGGTGAGCTAAAGATGAAGCTTGTTTTATTGCCACATGAGAGTGATTGGTCAGTGGTTCTAAATGGTTTAATTGCCACTCCCATATTTCCAGTTGTCCTTGTGGATCAGTGAGAAGATGTTAACAGCACAGGACATGTCCTATGATGAAGCACGCAACCTGCACAGCAAATGGCTCAAGCACCAGGCCTTCATGGCAGAACTGCAGTCCAACAAAGAGTGGCTGGAGAAAATTCAGAAGGTATGAAAGTGATGACCGTATTACCTCCTAAACTTCTAAAGTACAGTATCTACAACTATATCAAAAGTAATATCAACAATATATGGAATACAATCGATGCAAAAGTGGACAAGAAAGACTCAAAAATAGACACAATATACCTTCACACACTTTTAAATCCTGCGGATAACGGATACATTACTAACCGTCCAGTTAATTTACCATTTGCTTCCTAATTCCTTATATTTTCTTTTTTTAATCAAGGCTGGAACGGCCCTGGTGGCCGAGAAGCCGGAGACTGAGGCGGTGGTAAAAGAGAAACTGGAGTCCTTGAAGAAGATGTGGGATGAGCTGGAGTCGACGACCCAGACCAAGGCCCAGTGCCTGTTTGACGCCAACAAAGCTGAGCTGTTCACGCAGAGCTGCGCAGACCTGGATAAGTGGCTCTCTGGTCTGGAGGGACAGATACAGTCAGATGACTTCGGCAAAGATCTGACCAGCGTCAACATCTTGTTGAAGAAACAGCAGGTACTTTATTATCCACAACTTCAAAGGATGTTTGGCTCTAGAGAAAGAAAGCAAAGCGGTGTAATGGTTGATGCTTCTACCGTAGATTTCCAAAAGGGGTTTAAATAAAATCTTTAAGTTGCTGCCCGGTGGTGTAGTGGTTAGCACTGTCGTCCAGGGTCCGGGTTCGATTCCCGCCGCGGGGCTGCGCGTATGGAGTTTGCATGTTCTCCCCGTGCTTTGGTGGGTTTTCCTCCCACAGTCCAAAGACTGTAGATTAGGCTAATTGGTGTTCTCAGTTCGGCCATAGTTTGTGAATGAGTGTGTGTGAGTGTGTACCCTGCAATAGATTGGCACCCAATGCTGGGTGTACACCACCTCGTGCCCCAAGTCTCCTGGGATTGGCTCCAAGGATCACCCGATAAGATATTTTTATGATACTTAGGTGCCGATTCAATTTGTAATGCGATTCTTCTCTCTCTCTATAAAACAATTTAAAGTGCGCCACCTGTAGGATCATAGAGGAACTGCAACATCATACCTACAAACATATATGAATTAAAAAAAGATATTTTTTTAGATGGAAAAAAAGTAATTCTGTAAGGGACCTTAATGGGGACCGTTTCTCAGTTTTGCCTTCGTAATTAATTATTCGTAATTTGAATATTTTGGAGTAATTGTGGTAATTCTCCCTCGTACTGGAGAAATATAGTTATAATGTATAAGTTATGCTATCAGCCTAACTTATTCAATGCTGCTATGTAGCATTGAATAAGTTATTGTCAACTCAATGAAGTCAATATTACAGTCACCAGTATGTTATATAAGCATGTGAAATGCTATGCATACTGTAGGTCTGCTTTATATTTCAACTTCCACCTGCTCAGTAGGGAGTTATTATTTTTGCTTTAAATCAAAATAAAGTATAAAATGAAAAATTATACTGACAGGCACAGGTTGTTACTGTTCACTTCCGCTCAGCTAATTTAAACCCTGTGAGCCGTGCATGGCAGCTGCAATCCAGACGCATTTTGTGGTTGGCATTAAACATGGCAGGTAAACCCCTGGGATGCTATCAGCCTAAAAAATATCCCAGACACTGCTGTAGGCAAAGCAAAGGACAGTCATTGAACAATAAGCAGGCTTCTGTTGACAACTTTTTTAAATGACTTGTCAACTTGGATAAAAAAAATTAATAACCATGCAATGACTTGAAGTTGAAGAAAAGAACTAGTGCGAATGTCTCTCTGTATATGGAGTTTATTTTATTTGTCATGTAAAAAAAACATACACAGTATGCTTAGCGGTGAAATGCTTAAGTGGAGAGTTATACTGTATGAACTTTAAGTGACCGTGTACACCTGATCAGCCGTAACATCAACACCACCGCCAGGTGAACTGAATACATGGTATTGGTGCTAAAAAGTCTCTCATGTAGGTGAAAAAGTGAATATTCAAAGGATCATATAACACACATTTTTGATAATACATAATGGTACTTATCTCCTGATCCATGCTGACTTTTTTGAAAATATGCATACACATATATTTTTATCAGATAAAGAGAAACACATGTGCTACATACAATGTCATGCCCTTTTATGTAGTGTCTGTAACTTTTTTTTTTTCAAATCTTTCAACGGTCTTAATTGTCATTGAGATTTAGATTTCACATAAAAAAAAAGACATAAACCTGAAACAGTGTATTATTCTAAAATGCAAAATTGTTAAGATATTGCAAAATGAATTGGACATGGTTACGGACACTACAGCTTTTTTTGGAGAAAATCCTTGCTTTTGTATGGAATCCTTTAATTTAGGCAACAGTTTTTAAAGGTTATATGCTTCTAGATGATTACACCAATTTTAGTATCAGAAATATCTGCGTTTTAAATTATTATTGTTTAAATCGAGACAGTATAATGCTAAAAAATGGACATGTTTCGGTCACATATAAAATCATCTCTCCAAAACGGCTGGAGTTAGCAACTTGACATTTTTAGGGAAACCAGATTGATCACTTCCATGTTGCATAAACTTCAGAAATAGCTTTTTTGGCACAAACATTTTCTCTATACATATATAGATGTACCACAACCTGCTGGAGTGAAGTGTGGAACAGAAGATTGGCAGGAAAAAAAAGATTGTGGTGCCATGTAAGATATGGCATTTAAACGATCAACTACACAAGTTACACATAATTTTATAGATATGTTAATCATTTTTAATACTCCAAAAAAAATAAAAATGTAAGTAAGACAAATCAGTGCTCTTGAATGGAATTGGAAATCACAATGCCCTAAAATCGAATCCACAGTATTATTGACAGGTCCACTCATACATGCTTATACATTTTTATATTTCTCCCCAACACCTTATGACTCTATTTATTAGCGTTAATGTTTTGTATACCGGAGCAATCCTGCATAAAATTTCTGCCACAAGCTTTTATGAGAGCCAGTAGAGAAATAGATGAGAAATACAGTAGAAGTCTCGCTGTGGCTCATTCATAGATGGTGCTTGAGCATCACTAAACCGTTCACACTAGCGGTTGCGTAATCACACCCTCCCCCTCGGCTCGCAGTTATGCAACCTCTTTTTTTCAGCTCCATGATGTCGTAGTGTAGTCTCCGGCACATACGAGTGTATGTATGCGTGTGGGTGGGTGTGTGTGTGTGTGCTTGCGCTCCATACATGGATGCTTGATAGAGGCAGTGTTCAAGGAGAATGCTGAGAGGATTTTGTGAATATGTGTAAGTCTGTTTTTGGTATTAATGCAATCTGGTATGGGACGGATGATCTTGGCATTGTAGAAATTAGAGCAGAACCCTGCAGAAAGAGAGAGAGAGAGAGGGGAGAAGCATGCATTACTCAGTGTGTGGGATATGGGAAGAGGTTGCTCCAGATTTTCACTCTATTGCGTCCTTTTTTGCAGATGCTAGAGAGCCAGGTGGAAGTGAGGCAGAAGGAGGTGGAGGAGCTGCGAGCGCAGGCCCAAGCTCTCAGCCAGGAGGGCAAGGGGTCGGAGGAGGTGGACGGCCTGCGCTGCGGCGTGGAGAAAAAGTTCCACCAGCTGCAGGACCCTCTGAAGAAGCGCCGGAGCAACCTGATGGCCTCTCGTGAGATCCACCAGTTCAACCGTGACGTGGAGGACGAGATTGTGAGTTCTCAGCTACGTGTTGTTTCGACCGGCGGTGCTAATTTTTAGGAAAATGAGGGGAAAATGAGTCGGCAAATGTATGGTAGTGAATTGCCGATGAATGTCACTCGACCCAAACCAGACCTCATGCAAGAGCAAAACGAATCAATCATTCTGGTGTGAAATATGTAACACTGCCCCCTGGTGGATATGCTTACAATATGTTTAATTGGTGTAACATTACGGTCGCATACTATACAACCTCCTTGATTTATTCATTCATCCGCAGCAACTGGATTAAAGTAGGCAGCTTATATTTTGGGAATGTTCTATATATAGTATTTCATAAAAATTAAAAAAAAATTATAGATCATCCTGGCTAACCTGGCATTTCTACCTTTTCTGCCCTCGAACATAGTTTAATTAATAATAATAATAATAATAATAATGATCATCATCATAATGATAATTGTGAAGACCCATCATTAATTCACATGCTTCTGTTTTTTGTTATTCTTAAGCTCTGGGTTGAGGAGCGAATGCCCATGGCTACATCTACAGAACATGGCAATAATTTACAAACTGTTCAGCTGCTCATTAAGAAAAACCAGGTGAGTACTGAAAGACTGAAATATTAAAACAGTACAGAATGTTAGTCCTATAACCCTTTTACCATAGGAAATACTGACCAAAGAGTGGTTTATCATTTACTCCCATAAGTGGTGGCAGGGTGGCTTAGTGGTTAGCACGTCCAGGGTGCGGGTTCGATTCCCATCTCCATGTGCATGGAGTTTGCATGTTCTCCCCATGCTTGGTGGTTTTCCTCTGGGTACCCCGGTTTCCTCCCACAGTCCGATGCCATGCAGATTAGGTTAATTGGCGTCCCCAAATTGCCCGTAGTGTGCGAGTGGCTTCCAAGCCCTGCGATGGATTGATGGGGGGAACAGACTCCAGGCCCCCCCACGACTCTGTATTCAGTATAAACGAGTAAGCGATGAGACGATAATCCCAATAAGTGTATTGATTCCTTATTGATAACACTTGCACTACATTATTATATTGCATTGTGCCTCTACTCACCTCCTCCCCCGCTTCTGTATGGATGTCACCTCACCGTAGACCCTTCAAAAGGAGATTCAGGGTCACCAGCCACGTTACGACGACATCTTCGAGAGGAGCGCACACATCTTGAAGGATGACAGTCCGGTCAGTGCGACGATTCACCAGCGGTTAGACGATCTCAAGAGGCTCTGGAGCTTGATCCAGGAGGAAGTGGAAAAACGCCACAGACGCCTAGAGGAGGCACACAAAGCCCAGCAATACTACTTCGATGCAGCAGAGGCTGAGGCCTGGATGAGCGAGCAGGAGCTGTACATGATGTCAGAAGAAAAGGCAAAGGTAAGGAGAACTCAACATTTTCATCACTTCCATCCCTTTCCGGATCGTGCAAGTGCATCAGGTGTGCTCCCCCTATGGTCCATTTTTAGGAATTGCAAGTTTTAAAAAGGAAGGCAAGTTTTTTTTTTTATCCTACACTGTTTACTTTCTTTCTTTCTGTCTGTATTTCACGCTTGTTTTGCAGGATGAGCAGAGCTCTGTGGCTATGCTGAAGAAACACCAGATCCTGGAGCAGGCAGTGGAGGACTACGCCGAGACCGTGCACCAACTTTCTAAAACCAGCCGAGCCTTAGTGGCTGCTGGACATCCAGAAAGGTGAGGATTTATGGGAAAATGTCGCTTTTGAATTTGCTTTGAGACAGAGTGATGCTTATCCACTGGTCTAAATAACCCATTTATTCCAAATGATTGTTTCATATTATTATTTAATACATTGAATTGTTCATCAGTGAGAGAATCAGCATGCGACAGTCGCAAGTGGACAAGCTGTATGCCGGTCTGAAAGACCTGTCTGAGGAAAGACGTGGGAAGCTGGACGAGAGATCCTGCCTGTTCCAGCTGAACCGTGAGGTGGATGATTTGGAGCAGTGGATCGCAGAGAGAGAAGTGGTGGCGGGGTCTCATGAGCTCGGCCAGGACTACGAACATGTCACTGTAAGATCTTTATCTGTATCCAGGCACATGGCTGTGTGATTTTCTACCTTGGACATTATTTATTAGGCTCTGTGTAAATCAGTAGGGATGGGAATCGCCAGTCACCACCTGATAGGATGATATGATATATAAATATAAATATCAGGATTTTATAAATAACCAAAGGCTTTTCTGTTTTTTTTTTCTGGGTTTCTTTCCTTTTTTTTAATTTTTTTTATTTATCTTACAGTTTTAAGACCTTTGAATCCCCCCCAAAAAAACCCTTGAGTTTCATACTTTAGCTTTATTTAACAACTTCACAACTGTTTTGAACAATTAAATGTAATTAATTGTATTTAATTAAATGTAGCTTGGGCTTAACATTAAAATTAAGCAAAAAGTTTATTTCTTAATTTTTTTTTTACCGAGAAGCACGTATCTCGTTCATGCGCCATAATTATCATTTCTAAACAAACTTGGCAAATAACTCACTCCTACTACGCGGGATGCCAGTGCATGAATAGTTCAGAGTGCACCACCTGTAGGATTATAAAGAAAGGACAATGTTTTATCGACTCAAATGCCTCCAAAGTTTCGAGCACGTTTTGAGCAAATGTGAACACGTGCAGCTTTAACACACTTACTCTAATATGCGTATTTCGAGGTTAATTATGCTCACGGTCTTGCGATTGGTGGAATGAGTGGATTTGGAAAGAAGGCGGATCTGAGTTTTTTTGTTTGCTTGTTTGTTTGTTTTTTAACGCGTGCAACTTTTGGTAATCAAACACCATAAAATGGGGTTCTATTGCACCAGAAGCATCTATGCTTGATACAGAATTCGTTTATGTCCAACGTAATCTGATCAAGCTGAAAAGCAGCCAGTTCTGGTCACTGGCTGATCGACCCATCTCTATTATAAATGTAATAAATCATATAAAATCGATTTTGGAGTCAGTGTGGCGAAACCAATCACCAATCACAAATCATAGCAGAGTAGAATAGTGTTATTTATCATATCATTTACTGTATAAACCCAAACCTTGTATAAGAAGTGACAAGTACCATCTTATGTGCATTGGTAATAAATAAGTACAACTTTTCAGTGTAAGGAGCGCACTGGTTTGTTTTATACGAGAATGCGTTTTTCTGTTTGGATTGATGTTGACGTCTCATTTTTTGCGTGTTTGGGTTTGGGTCATGAATAAACACAGGTGCGGAACAACCTGGTGTCACATCTTCACTTAATGATCTCCACTCTGCTTTTTATTTACATACAGATGCTACAGGAGCGTTTCCGAGAGTTTGCCCGCGACACGGGAAACATCGGCCAAGAGCGCGCCGACGCGGTCAACAAAATGGCAGACGAACTGATCAACTCGGGTCACGCGGACGCCGCCACCATTGCCGAGTGGAAGGACGGGCTCAACGAGGCTTGGGCCGACCTGCTGGAGTTAATCGACACTCGCACGCAGATCCTAGCTGCCTCCTTTGAGCTCCACAAGTTCTACCATGACGCCAAGGAGGTGCTCGGACGCATCTTGGACAAACACAAGAAGCTCCCGGAAGAGCTGGGTAGAGACCAGAACACCGTAGAGGCACTGCAGAGAATGCACACCACCTTTGAGCATGACATCCAGGCTTTGGGAACACAGGTGGGCTTCCTTGAATGAGCGCTCGCAACCAAGTGACTTTTGCATTTAGCAGTTTAGGAGTCTTTACTGAAAAAGGATGGAGTGATATTGCTTTCTATGACGCAGGTTAAGCAGCTTCAGGAGGATGCGGCACGTTTGCAGTCGGCCTATGCCGGAGATAAGGCTGAAGATATCCAGAGGCGTGAGGCGGAGGTGCTGGAGGCCTGGCGTGCCCTGCTGGAAGCTTCTGAGGGACGCCGCGTGCGTCTAGTAGACACCAATGACAAGTTCCGATTCTTTAGCATGGTGCGTGACCTTATGCTTTGGATGGAGGATGTCATCCGGCTTATCGATGCACAGGAGAAACCAAGGTGTGTGATTTATGCAATGGCCAGTTTATGCATAGTTAAATACACCATTCAGCCATAACATTATGAGAACCTGCTTAATATAGAGTAGGTCCCCCTTTTGCCACCTTTGTTGGTTTGGACGACATGGACCAGCCTGTTCTTCCAAGGTGCACCAGTGAGCCTTGGCCACCCATGACCCTGTCTCCAGTTCACCGGTTTTCCATCCTTGGAATCATTTCAGTACAGTATGTCACAACCACTGCAGATCAGGAATATCATGCAAGAGCTCCAGTTTGAGAGTTGCTCCGACCCAGTCGTCTAGCCATCACAATCTGGGACTTGTCACTGTACCGAAAGATACAATGTCTCATTACAAAAACTGATGTTAACCTTTTTTTGTCCTGAATCCCGCATCGATGTGTGGGAAGGCTATAAACAAGATGAGCAAGCATCAAAATTTAAGTGACTTTGACAAGGGACAAATTGTGATGGCTTAGACAACTGGGTCAGAGCAACTCCAAAACTTCAGCTCTTGAGGGATGTTCCTGGTCAGAACATACCAAAAGTGATCCGAGGAAGAAAATCTGGGGAACTGGCGACAGGGTCAAGGGCGGCCAAGGCTCACTGATGCACATGTGGGGTGAGTGCTGGCAGGTGAAGTCCGATTCTGTAGAAGACCGACTGTAACTCAGATTGTTGAGAAGGTTAATGCTGGTTCTGGTTGAAAGGTGTCAGAACACACGGTGCATCAATTTTTTGGTGTCAAAAGTGGGGACTTACTTAATATTAGGCAGGTGGTCATGATGTAATGGATTGATGTTGGATTTTGATACCAGTTAATGGTATGCAAGCAGCAGAATAAAGATTGTAAGGATGGACTGCAAGATAAAATCGATCAGATCCTATCCTAGTGGTTTTCATATATTTGGGTTTAAAGGTCCCATATTTTACTATTTCTTTAACAACCCATCATGGGCCTTAGAGGTCCTTTAAAAATGTATGGTAATGCTCTATCGGAAAATATCCCTCGGGTAGTGCATTTTTAGTATTTCAAACTGCAACAAGTTATTTATTCGAGATAAAATCTTCTGTTATTTTAATTGTAAGAAGACCTCGTAATGGAATTACGAACCGCATTTGCTTATTTAGGGACGTTTCATCCGTGGAGCTTTTGATGAACAATCACCAAGGCATCAAGGCTGAGATTGATGCTCGCAATGACAGCTTCACGACTTGTGTGGAGTTGGGAAAAACTCTACTTTCACGAAAACACTACGCTTCTGACGAGGTGAGAATAAGCTTTGTGCTTCTGTATACCTCTACTCCTTAACTGCTGTCGGTGTATCCTCAGTTATTGCATGGATGGTGGCAGCATATTGTATATTGATATAGAATCTGTCTTTATAGGGGGGGACAAAAAGGAATTATTATTTGACAGTGTGTAGCATAATTGTGTTAATATTTAGTTGTTGATAAAATGCAAGTTAAGTTAAGTAGCATCACCACAATGTCTGAGTAGTAATATCATTTTATTTACGATGTCATCAAGGTAGAAAGTTTCCTCAGTGGAAAGGAATTGGACAAATGGCTTAGAGGCTTGGACTGTATGGCAATGTGGAAATAACTCCAGTATTACAAAAACTACCTTTATTTCTCTATATAACACACTTATCCCCTCATTTAACTTGGATACCATCAAGGTAGAAAGTTTCCTTAGTACACCAGAGCCACGATCTGACATCATGTCTGAAACGCTGGCCTCCCATGCAGGAACTCCTCAATGCCCCAAATATGTGGAAATGGCTCAGAGGGAGGTCAGAACTATACGGCAATGTGGAAATAACTCCAAGCCGAGTTCCTGTAATGTACAAGTGGTGTTGGTGAACGGTTGTGTCTACAGTACCTACAGTATAGACCGATTCAGCTATTGTTGGCGACAGGTTATAAAGGATCAGACGTTTCACTCTCTGAACATCTGCGATGGGCTCCGAGTCACAGATGTATGGGCTTCTTTAAAACATTTAAATGTTTTACTACGGCTAAGAGTCTCATCAGCATACTGGCCTTAAATGTCAATCGGTTTTATACCTTTGTTCATAGAAAATTTCATTTAACTTAAACGCTCTTTCTTTAATACATTAAAAAAGTACAGGCTAAAATAAGTTAAAGAAACTAGTTTTAAAGCTAAATTGCTTGAAGACATTCATTCCTTGTGTCCTTTTTTTTTGCTCAGATCAAAGAAAAGTTGCTCCAACTGACAGACAAGAGAAAAGAAATGATTGACAAGTGGGAGGACAGATGGGAATGGCTGCGATTGGGTAACTCTAATTGAATCTAATTGAATTGACTTGCCCCATGCTGTGGTAATCTGGCTATTTGACTGTATGTGATGTGGCGTTAGTTCTGGAGGTGCACCAGTTCTCACGGGATGCGGGTGTGGCTGAGGCGTGGCTGCTGGGCCAGGAGCCGTACCTGTCCAGTCGAGAGGTGGGTCAGAGTGTTGACGAGGTGGAGAAGCTCATCAAGAGGCATGAGGCCTTCGAGAAGTCAGCCGCCACTTGGGAGGAGCGCTTTTCCGCTCTGGAGAGACTTACCACGGTGAGAGAGAGTGGAATCTTTTAATTACTGTAATAAAGAACTGACAGTAATGAGAGAGGTGTTTTCCAGTAGATGAAGTAAATGAGTAAAACGTGAATGTGCTTGGGGTTTTAGATGGAATTACTGGAAGTGAGAAGACTGCAAGAGGAAGAGGAAAAGAAGAGACAGGCCCAACCTGTAGAAGTTTCGCCTGCTGAGGCGGCATCGCCACAGCAGAGGTATGATTAGAAAGAGGTGGTTAAACCCAGGGGTGCACCTAGTTTGAAATTCTTGCCGGTATCATGTCTTCTCAGAAGATGAGAGGACTAAACCATGTAGGTAGTGAAAATTTGTTCAATATACTGTAGACAACTACAAGTTGCCCAGGTCATGCAGTTTTTAGATGCTTTTAAGGTTCTTGGTGGGTTTCTTCCAGGTGCTCTGGTTTCCTCCCACAGTACAAAGACATGTAGATTAAGTAGTGTGACGATGTGCCCTGTGATGGATTAGCACCCTGTCCAGGGTGTTCCCCTGCCTCATGCCCCATGTCCCCAGGCCACCCGCGACGCTCTATACAGGATTAAATGGCTTAGACGATGAGAATGAAATATCTCCATATTCATATTTACAGCTCTCAGTGCTGTGCTTAAAGAGACCCGTTCCTACATGTATGTACTGTACAGTATAAGTGAGACCATTTAGACATAAGCATAGTGCTGATTATATCAAAATGCTAATATAGTTATGTTTTTTCATCCCAGTTTCCTTTCTACAACCTTTCAGCGCAAATGTATAAAAATTGCTTTCCATCACTGATCGTGTTCTTGCTATATAAATATTTTTATGTTTTTGTATTTAATTAATGATGATTAAAAAGTACAGTTAAATCTTTATTAATTAGCTTGAATAAGTACAAGTATAAATGCAGATCGTCTTTATTAATAAAAATGTCTGTGTTTGTTTCTAGAGAGGGTGAGCAGGTATCTCAGAACGGACCACCTCCAGAGCAGGACTCTCCTCGGGTTAGTTACCGTTCCCAAGCCTACCAAAGCTACTCGAGTTTTCACAGTCGCAGAGGCACCTCAGGACTGTGAACTTAACCTTCGATGGGAGAGCAGGGGAAAAAATATGTCCGGTCCACCCTGTTTCTTATCCCAATTTCTTTATATCCAAATCCGCTACCTTGTGTGCTTTTAGAGGATATAGCATAGTCCGCTTTTAGATACGTTGCTTTGTTGCTGTTGGATCCCTTTAGCCTATATAACTTCCTTCTAGCCGTGTATGTGATTCCAGTATCATTGTTATGTTCAGTTTGTCTGTTGCATAAGCTGTTTATAAATTGGACAGCATGATTCCCATTGTGCTGCGTTGAAGCCAAACGGTGCGCCCAGGAGGTTAGCACTGAGTGTTCTGTAGACAGGACAGTGCTCTATAGGTTGCATGCCTGCATTCTTATCCTTGCTTCCTACAGCAAGAAAAACCACCTATGACCATGGTAAATGAAGTGACAAGTCATGTACGTTAAAAACAGACATGATAACGTCCGGTCACAATAATGATTGAGGCAGGTCAGCTGTGGGAACTCATGTTGTCCATCTTATAAATGGTTTACTGGCTACCTGTGTCTTGGTCTCTTCGATGTATGATGTACTGTAGACGATATTTTTTCAGCAGTAACGTATTACTGCATTTAAATGCTTGATGGCCACAAGGGCTGTACAGTAGGTGCTGTAGCACTGCAGTACTGTAACAAGTTATTCCAATAACTTGCCATGTACTGTATTGTACCAATTAGACATAAGGCTAATGTTCCTCTTTTTGTATTGCTAAGAAAAAATTTTAGCATCAGGAATGTCGTCAATTCTGCCCAAGATTAGAAGTCTTTTTGATACTTTAGATACTAACTAAGTCAGATGATAACTTTTAAAATATAAAGTTTTACATCACCTAGTTTAGGATTCATCTTTAGTTATCCCAGAATGGTCAATTCCATGAGATTCTTTTAGATTATCGAAAGTTCTAGATATGTCTAGAATGTCTATCTTTTAATATACTGGTTAGCTTTTAAATTAATAAATTATTATTTCTAGAAGTAAGGTTTATGAAGCATCCTATGGCACAAATCAGCACACAGTTTTTTTTTATTTATTTTTTTAGATGTCTTATTGAATGTTCACTGAATTGCCATGTCAGCATATTTTGATGCGTTCCCTTCATTTTACTGTCAACAATTTAGCTTCTTTTAACAATAGACCTTTCGAACATGACAAGGAGCATTCTTGTACCATAAAGGTACAACACGGAAGGCACACATGCTTTGCTGAGTACCAGTAGCAACGTCGTTTTCAATTCATGGGAGTCATCTGTGATTAAAATGTTCCTCTTTACAGGGAGCCCTTGATCCAAAGCCCCAGGGTCGATCTGTGGTACAAGAGGTTTTTACTACTGCATTCACCAATACGATCATTCCAGCTTGAAGTAGAAAGACATGCTAGTTCTATTCTTAATGCTTCTCCATGTACTGTAAGAACAAGAGTCCCTTGGTGTTGATCTGTCCACACAGCATTGCCCTGATAAGATAGGAGGACTCTCAGACAGGGGTTAAAGTGGGATTTGGCGGGTGTAGGAACCCTAAAACCCAGTGGTGCGGTGCAGTGGGGAAAATAACTGACCTCAAAGTAACTGGTTACTATATATGGTAATGTAATGCCGTACTGTATATTACGTTCTGGTTTGTGGGGTGAGTATCTCCATTGTGCGAGTCTGAAGGAACTACAACATATACAAAAAGTTCTTTTAACAGTTTGCTTAACATTAGTATGAATCAAAGATCGTGGAGTGTATTTCTCTAAAATCCGAACTGCCAATCCAATTATGTATGAACTTCTTAATCAAAGGTGCCCCTACTCATCAGACTGCGGTGATGTAGGGCCTCTAAGGTGAATTTTACACGCTTTGTGTTACACATCTCATTATCTACTTCACTGCTAAAGGCTTTGATCTTCAGTATACGTCATTGATGGGTTGTCAGCCCTGTCCAACATGATGGAATCATTCTTCAAGTTTTACTGAATAAGAAGCAGCTACTAAGAATACATAATGATCTGTCTCGGTATGAAAGGAAGCTGTAATAAGCTCCTCCAGATTTGGCAATTCATTATGCTGATTTATTATCTCTAAAAGCTCTTGCAGTGGTTCCAAGAATACCGCAAACTCCTCTTCAGTGTAATTTAGGAAAGCCTTTCCTCTTGTCCCTATGCCTGTTTCTGTTCCAGATACAAAAGTACAGTGAAGGAGATTTTCCTTTTAGAAAGCTTAGACGTGACTTCACACCACCCTCTATCCACAGTTTCTATTGTAGGGATGTACAGTCATAAATGCCTATGTACAGTAGGATGGCATGAGGTCGTGGAGCACTTTCTACACGTTCAGAAGGTGGGGAATTTTCTGTTGGTACTCAGCAAGGAAAAAAGCTCACGGTAGTGCACTAGGTCAAAAGATAAACCGAATAATTTTTTTTTAAGTAGCAATTCAAGACTTATATTTATAAATCTCAGATTTATTTTTGATCTCTAATTATTTAAAAAAATCTATTATCATGTATTAGAGTTTCACATTTGTCCCATTAAATTACACCTATTTAATGTCGTTTTACTAAATCAGTATCTGTTTTAAAAAAAAAATGTTTTTTAAATTTTCAGCTTTTGATTGATTTTCTAAGCTGATGCAGAATTATTATAGAAGCCAGACTGCCAGATTAGGAAATAAAATGTCGGTTCATGTAAAATTCTGAACAAATGTCAGGTTTTTTTTTTTTTTTTTTTTTTTAAACTAACTGTTAAAACCAATTTTTTTTGTCAAACTAACAGTTGTTCCTAAAACCACCTTCTTTATTAACTAACCCGCCCCATCAAATAAACCCCACTGTGAGATACACAGTAACCCAGTCATGTTTGCTTCACCAGTTCTTTTGTTGCTCATGTTTGTTTGTTTTTATGTTACATGCATGTTATTGTTACTATGTTAATAGTTTTATGTTTGTTCTGTTTTTAATGTTGGTGGTTAACATTGTAATCCAATGTCATTTTTGGGATTGTTTATGGGTTGTCATTAATTTTTCCTATTAATACATCTTTCTTTTTTTGGGGGTATCATATTTTATGTTATGTTTATTTATTTTTTAATACACGTTTGTGTCGGACCATAAATATAAATTAATCAGATTTTAGTAAACATTACAAATTTTCTAGTAGTACCCTAGTACATGTTAATTAGTTAATTTAATTAATAAACATTTTTTTTACAGAAATTTCTAAATCAGTAGTTGAAGTTTATATTACAGTACTTAAATCAATAATTAATGACTTAATGGGATATAAGATGATGGTATATATTGCTATTTTGTGGCAAAAGGTTTAACTTTAATGCCGCTTCCAAGTTTTTCACCATACAGCCGTCAAAGTTGATTCATGAAAGACTTTGCGATGAGAATATTTAGAAAATTCAGGGGGTGCGTGTTCAAGTGCCTGGAATCGGTGCCTCGGACTGATCCAGCCTCCGAAAGGCTCCGTATAAAAGCAGATGGGATTGTTGCTGTCCAGAAGAGCTCAGAATGGGGTAATAAACTGAAAGGTTTGAGTGGGTGTGTTGCGATAATCTCTTTTAACTTTGCCAAAAATCACTTCCTCTGCCAATGAGATAAACAGTAACTCTTGTACTCAAGCAATTTCAAAAATTGTTTGTGGTTTTTATTTCATTTTATTTTTCTGTGCGTTTCTGCTGGCTGTTTTTCTTCTGCCTACTATGATTGCCAGTTGGCGGACATGTGGTGTGCTATATTAACGTCCTAATCTAATTTTGCATGTTGCCTCCTTCTGATCTCTTGTTCATTTCTGGCTTTAATCAAATCTAGCTGACTTCATTTAATTAAAAAAAAAAAGGAATAAATCCTGTCGCTGTTATCATGAGACAACTGTAGATCGATTATTAAAAAAGAAAGAAGGCATAAATTTAAGCCAAACTTAATTGAGTTTGTGTGCTGTCCTATATATTGTTAAATTCAGCTTTAACAACTGGAGGTTGCTGTAGCAGCATTCGTTTACGCCCAGTTGCAGTTCTGTCCAGCAATACAGATTATACAGTTACATTTATTGGCCTTGATGCATCTCTAGTCGCTTTTGTAGATCTACATGCACTGACTCTGTTAGTCGCTTTTATTTGATCTATTAATAGAAAGTACCAGATTTCGTTCAGGATTTGCGCTGCAACTGAGTGTAGATTCACAAGAAATTGTGTGACAAGAAAAGATGTTTCTGCACAGCCTCAGGCTCTGATGCATACTGCTTTGCTGAATAGAGTGGCAGTGCGTGTAAGCATGGCGTGATGTATTGTCAACCAATGTGCGCTACCTAACTTCGTCTCTCTATACACTAGGAGGACACAGGAGGAAGTGATGTCGTTAATGGAATGGCAGAGAGCAGTCCAGGCTCCTCCCCAACAGGAAGCCGTAAGGCAAAAGTGGGCCAGGCTGCTACACTACCCACCAAGTCCCAGGATACGGCTGCGGCGCAGATCGAGGGCTTTCTGAACCGCAAGCATGAGTGGGAGGGCCATAACAAGAAAGCATCCAATAGGTATATTACATTACACATGCTGAAAGGTATATAAAGAAAATTATTAGTACCATTCAGGTCTGGCATTTAGCAAGGACAAATTGATGAGGTCACATACTGTAATGGTGCCCAATTGGACTATTCAATATCAACTAACGTACACTTACCGTCTAGTTTATTATTAACACCTGTACACCTGCACGTTCATGCAAGTATCTGATCAGATAACCATATCTCAGCAGTGCAGGAGCTTTAACCATCAGAATAGGGGATCTCACCCAAACTGGACAGTTGATCACTGAAAATAGCACTAGATTTTTCAACAATCCAGTTTTGGTGAGTCTGTGCTTACAATAGCTTCAAATTCTTGTTCTTATCTGACGAGAGGACCCTCAGGCAGGTCTTCTGCTGTTGTAGTCCATCCACCTCAAGGTCAGTGTTTTATCAAATGCTTTTCTGCTTACCACAATGATTGAGTGAATATGTTACTATTGTGACATCCAAAGATTTGGGTAGCCCTAGCCAAAATTTCTGCTACTGTGAAAAGTGATAGAAGATGAAGTGATCTCCAAAGAGCATGGGTTTAAAGACTGAACATACTTTTCAATATTTTTATACAATTCGAAATGGGGGGAAAAAAAGCAAAGAATGTATTACCATGCCAAAATGTCAAATTATACATGTAAGTTTTCTTATGTACTGTAGTGTATGCTAAGGTCTCCCCTAATGGTAGAGAATAGTACTACTGAGCCTTCATGTCTTACAGTTTGTATTGAGGCTATAACTTCCTTTCGTCCTTCCTTTCTTTAAACCAATTCAATTGCATTTGGACTGTAGACAGAAAAATGTATTTGTTTCCAGTAATTTAAAATGTTTAGATTCGCCAGGTAGGAAGTTTACGGCATGGTGCTAACTGAGCTCATGTTACTGTCTACATGCATGTTCTCATTAATTCAGTGTGTGTACCCTCTCGGTTCTTGAATTCCTTGCCATTTGCATGGTACAGTATGTGCATTGTGTCTACAGTGGACAGGGTTCGTCCCCACCGGTGTTTCAGCTAATCTTCAGATCCATCAGAGCCATTCCTGATCAGGATAAAATGGTTACTGGAATAATGCTGCTTCAATTTTTGCAGGCTCTCGGTCATTCTGGAGTTTAGTTTAAAAACACAATGAATTTAATATTAATGTATTCGCATGATGATACGATCTTTAATTCTCTTTTTTGCATTTCCGTTTTTATTATTTGTTGCAGATCTTGGCACAATGTCTACTGTGTGATAAATAACCAAGAGCTGGGCTTTTACAAAGACAGCAAAAGTGCTAGTCAAGGAATCCCATACCATGGCGAAGTTCCCATTAGTCTGAAGGATTCTACCTGTGAGGTCGCCCTTGACTACAAGAAGAAGAAACATGTTTTCAAACTTAAGTAAGAGATTTCAGACTTTGCTTTCTATTCAATATTATTATTAGAGAAATGTATAGAATTCTAACTTTCCCTTTGCTTGTTTAACTTTCAGAATTTCGAATGGTAATGAGTATCTCTTCCAAGCCAAAGATGATGTAAGTTTCTTTTTTTTGTTTTCTTGTTTTGGTATCATAGCTATGGAAATGACAAGATTTCTATAGGGGGGGGTATATTATGCACCAATCAGCCTTAACATTAACACAGTAACCTTGATTATCAATTATATACCAGTAAACTAATAACAGTATCATGGGCACCCATAGCTCACTCATGCGCCAACGGCCAACCAATCCGGTCCAATCGGCGGGAAAAGAAAAGGCACCAGAATACCCAGTGTTCAGACAAACAAGTCTGATTCAGGGAAGCCCCACCCTGCAACCTGCATTAAACAAAGCAGTCCTAGTGCCAGCATATCCCTAGACAGATCTGAGATAGACACATTATAATTGTATTGTGTCAAACCCCTAGTAGTACCACTACCTGAGTGTATTAAATAAATTCATCTTCCAATACCAAAAGTTATAACACACAAAGACATGCTGTATTTGGTATCTTGTTCTCTCTCTAATCCCTCAGGAGGAGATGAACTCATGGATCCAGGCGATCTCATGCAAGACACCCTCCGAGATCAGCAGCCATAGCACTCCTGCCTCTGGACGCACCCAAACCCTGCCCACCTCTGTAAGCTCGGGTGCCGAGTCCAGCCCAGGCAAGCGGGAGAAAGACCAAGCGAAGCGCTTCAGCCTCTTCAAGAAGAAATAATCTTTTCCCCATCGGTTTCCTTTTGTTTGTTTTTGTTCTCTTCCTGAAGCAGAACACCATGCAAAAGCTCGGAGACAAACGTCCACACTTTTTGGGTGCCTGAGACTCCTCTGAATAGGCTCTTTTTTTTTTTTTTTTCATTTCTGGTTTAAAAGGAAGGAGCTGGAGAATATTTTAGGGTTCTTAGGGTATGAGGTGCTTTGAGCAGTCATTTGTAAATCATTCCTAAGTCTCAGAGACAATTTATTATAATTTAATAAGCTTTCTTTCCCACTTGTCATCTATTCTTTCTTTGTACTTGCTTTCGTTTAGTAGTATATCTGCTTTAGTGCAATTAAGTCTGGCTAGTTTTTATCTTCTCACTCTTGTTTTGTAAGTTCGTGACGTTTGTAGGATCTGCCCTCAGTTTTGTGAGGCGTTTACCGATGGAGGGCAGTGGTGCTTTAGACTCTGTTGAGTTGTTAACCTGCTGGTGAATAATTTTCATTACTAATAAAAACCATTAGCCATGATAAGTTTCCTTAAAGGGCAGTCTCTGTATTTAAGAGCTTAGTATGAAGCAAATGCGTCTCAATGCAAACCCACACAATAGTGGCTAATATTTGCTTTTGCCGAAATGTTTGATATGTTAATGATATGTGGATGGTCGGAATGTTGGTTACTTACGAAAGAATACTTTTATCAAGGATAAAAAACATTTTTGTAAAAAAAAAAAAAGGTTTTTTCTTCTTGTACTTGAGTTGCAATATATTGTATGTTTAAAGATTATTTAGAGTAAAATATAAAAATAGATGTAACTCTTAAAAGGTGTAATTTGTTAAGTATAGAAATGGATTGTGTTATTTCTTGGCTGGGAGAAATCATATGACTGAAAATAAAATATAAAAAAAAAAAACAGCTGCTTGCTTGTTGGCTATAGCACCATGTGTTCTCATTTCGCTACTTTCTCTGGCTACCTGGTAAATAGTGCGCAATCTGTCAGTGTAACTATTGTAACAATACCTTTTCATCATTATCGCACAATCAGAATATTGCCATATTGCCTCTGGGGCTTGTCGGTTCTTATGTAAAACATGGACCCAGACATCAAGTGGATGGATCTGCACCTGTAGCCTTTCAGCCTATCTGTTATAAATATGTGCAAAGTCATTAAAATGCTTTTGAAATTAAAACCTTTGCTGTCTTCCTTTTTTTTCCACCAACAATGCATTCTGTACAGGTTTCATTCTTGTTTCGGTGCTTGGTAAAATCTTGGAGAATCAGGTTGGAAGAGCATTAGCCAAACATGGTTGTCCATTACTACACCATGATTTGTGCATTTGTCAGATGGTGTTTCCAGACAATTCTCCAAGGTTATCGTCATATGTCCCAATTACATTACATTTAGTATTAAAACCTTAAAAGATCCTTGTAAAATCCTCATATGAGGTCTGTTGGGTATAAATCTTTTGGCAGACTAAGGAGGAATTACAAGGTACATTAGAGTTTTGGTCTGAGAAGGTTAAGTTAGCTGGGTGCCGTTCAGTTTTTGCTTTGTATGTGAGCAGTTTAGGCAAGACCGGTATAGGAACTGCATTTTGTATGTGTTGATGGCAAACAAGAGTAGGCCTGCCAGGGGTAACTGTCAGTAATTTAGTCTCAAAATACCTAGAACCTGAAAAAGCCTCCAACTGTCCTCTGAAAATGGATGAAAACGAACAAGTCATTCTGATGAGAAACAGGTTAGTAATGTACAGCAAAAAGGATAGCTGGTTGTCTAAATTATTCCAGGGCTGTATGCAGTGACAAATGATGTGATGCAAGAGGGGTTCTGGTAACCCACCATCAGAGTTTTTGAGGTAGGGAAGGAGAGGAAAGTTGAGTGTCATCAGCATAGCAGTGGTGCGCTGATCAGCCATTACATTCACCACCACCAGGTCAATTGAATAACTGTCAATTACATACCAGTAATCTGACAGCAGGGTCATGTGGTCCAATCTATGGCCACAGGGGTCAAAGGCCATCCCACCCAGCCTAATCTAACAGAAAAGCCAATGCAGCACAAACCACAGAAAAACTCAACATGGGCCACAACAGTAAGGTATCAGAAATCCAGGGCATCACAGCATGCCACACATTGGGCTTAGCAGGTAAAGCTTGTTGATTCAGCCTCCAAATTTTCCAGATACCAATCTAACTGAGCATTCATGGGATGTCCTGAACATACAAATCCCTATATGGGACGGCCATCCCCACAGCACACAAAGGATACACTGCTGTAGTGTCCTGTGGCCAAACACCACAGCAGACCCCCAGAGGTCCCATGGAGCCATGCCCAGAGGGACCAGAACTGCCCAGGTGGTAACCCAAAATCTTGTTGGTTTTAATGTTAATAGTTTAAATGTTAAGCTAATAACCTCATTGAGAAAGTGGGCATCAAGAGACCAGGAGGGGCCATCATTTTGGGCACTAATAGAAACTCTGCATGGAGATGATTTTGTCCATGCTACCTAATAAAGCCATATAACTCTGTATCAGACACCCCAACAGATCTTTTAAAGACCATGGGCTTGGCGCCCTTTGGTGTGTGCAGGGATCGAGGTATGGGCTGGGCACTCATTGATGTCTGCGGGAATAAAAGATATAGTCATCTGGTCCAATCCTACAGACGAACTTCCTTTGCCAAAATTGATGGAAAAGGTAGTGCTACAGTAAGTGGTGGTAACCTGATCTCATGAATAAATTTTTCGTATACTTGACTTGGACAGCTGAGTGCCTGTACAATACATCACTTACAGGACGTGAAGCTTGATATTCTGGGCAATGTTCATATGGGAAGCTTTGGGTCTTGGCATTTATGTACGGGACATTTTGGTATTGTCGAACTGATTTTTAACTAGACATAGAAAAAATTTAAGATGGAAAGAGGGGTGTTATACTGTGGAGGCATATGACTAACCATTAAACGTCACGATACAGTATACGATACTGTACTCTTTTGCATTCTGCTCAAGAAGTATTTCTATTTCCTTATGCATTCTTACTGGGGTCTTGTGATGCATAGAGGTTTACATTTCTCTAAGCATATAAGATTCGATTCTCTGAACACACACCCGCTTAATTCAAATGAAAACATACTTCTGTGAACTGTATTGCTTTTATAAGTGTTGAACAGTTTTATTGCTTTACATAACTGCGCCAACAAACCTTTTTAACTGGATACTATTAAATTTATTGTGCCTCTACTAATTCTTAAAAGCTATAAAGTGTTCATAGAACTATAAGTTTGCGTACGTGAGCGTGTTCAATGAAACATCCCATGTTCAGAGAACTATAAACTTGTATTAATCAGCAAGCTCACAGAAAGAATGTGGGTGGAGTGAGTGAGAAGATGATGACGAAGCTTGTAAGTTGTGGCTGATTTATGTACGAGGGTGACTGTGTATGCAGTAATGCCTGAGTGCCAGACAGGATGAAATTCCAATTAAGTGTAATTTAACATTCTAAATGCATTATATAATATAGATAATGTAACATTACCCAGTGCTTAATTTGTTTAGCAGTGCTATACGGACGGGTAATTTGTGAAAAAATATTACTCACATGCAAGAAATTGAGAGACAATGAGAGGAAGCAAGTTTAAATGAGTGTGTTGTTTAAACACTAAGCAATTTCTATGGAGTTTATATTTCTATTTGCAAATTTTTCACTTATGAAAATTATTATTATAACTTATTATAACTTATTATAAAATTATAATAACAAATAATAATACAAATATTATAATATATTTTGATGGTGCGCATATGAATCAGAAAATCACGTATACAATTACATCCACATATTAAAAACAAACTGACCTCTGTCTCATATATTTTGGTAGACTGTGGTTTATGGAAAACATTGTGCATTTTCATCACGGCTATGAATTTCTGAGAACTTTTTCATAAGTGTACTTTTCAACTGTAAAGTCTAATGAAACGTTTTGTAGACATAAAACATACAAGTTATACAGTATGTACTCACACTCCACAATTCTTTAACTGCCCTTGCAAAAGGAAATAGTCAATAGAAGTTTAAACATGTAACGTTAAGGTAACAAGAAAACTCCTATATAATGCATAATCTCAGCATTTACAAGCACTTCAAAAGTTTAAATCAGCTTCTATCTACAGTATGTTAATGCAAAGCATGCAAAACATGAGTCCAGTGCTGTACAGTACATATACAGTATACCAAACAGCCATAACATTAAACCTCCTGAGAGGTTAAGAGTATAACATTCAATATCCTGTTACAAGTAAACAGACAGTTGACAAAGTCTCCTTTAATTTCCAGGGTGTCCTCATGTCTGAGGAACCTTTTAGCTCTCCATTTTAGGTTATGCTGTTGGAGCAATTTTTAGCTGTTAACTATGTTAACAGTCACATCATGTATAAGTTATCTGTATATTTAGTGCAGAATATACGGAGGGACGCCGATAGGAGTAATGTCAGAAACTCTAATTGGGTGATTTTAATCCGATTAAATAAATATTGTCCATGTAACTGTAGCTTTTGATGTAACAGCTAGCTCATCTGTTTTGAAATCACAGAAGAGTAGCACAAATTGCTGAAAAAGTTAATGTTGGCTATAGCAGAACATGATGGGGCTGCTTAGCTGGAGAACAGTCAGGAAGCCCACACTGAACCCTGTCCACTGATGACAAAAATATATATAATGGGCATGTAAGCATAAGAACTAAACTATGGATCATTGGTAGAAGGTGGCCAGGTCTGATGAATGATGAACAAGTCTGATCCACAGAAGACCCCCTCACAACTTACAGAACTTAATGGTACTGTTGTTAATGTTCTGGTGCCAGATACCACTGCAAACCTACAAAGCACAGTATAAGGCAAGTAGATTTAATGGTGTGGCTGATTAGTGTGTATTAATTCTTTCTTAACTGTGTCTGAATAAAAATATTATTTCACATAGATGTTAAAACAGCTGTCCATTAGACGTTATACAAAGTCCCTAAATCAATCTGATCTTTTGTCAGGTCCCCAAAACCCACATGCAGGGGCTCCAGTCCTCCAGCCATGACCAGCTGTTTTCCTACAGCCAGCATCACATGACCTGCAAGCCCAGCTCCATTAGTCATTGGCGCCCTGTTTCAGGATCGTAGTGCCACGGGGAAGAAAGACAGAGAAGATGAGGGTCACATCCCCATGATATGAAAATCTCACCATCCAATATTACATCAGCATGGCCATTTATGTTCTGTTCATTACTCATTACTTATTTATATTATAGCAATACAACTGCAGTGTATTTTTAAAATACCCAATATATCTTTATTATTTGAATCACTTTAATGAATAAAAAAAATTATGTTTATTCATAAAATAGACAGATGGATGTTAGGTTAAAGAAGAGTGGGAGTCATGTGACAAGAAGTGAAACTTTTGTTAGTGTGAATTACACCCTCGACTAAATGAGTGAAGTGTGATTGTAGATACAGTGGCAGTTCTAGCGTGTATAGCGCCTTAGTTAAACTGTCCTTTAGCCATTTTCAGACTTTTACTTATTTTGGAAAAATTTTATCCTGTAGCACACACTGTTTTTTTATATAAGCGTATTTTACTTGTTTTAACACTAGATTTACCAGGCCTGCGCAAATCTGCGTAAATTCCCTGGACCTCACACCAACTAGCACCCCTGCTGAGTTTTTTAACATGCCGTCAGCTCCATTGTTCTCTTTCTTTTGTTCTGAAAACATACAGTACCCCTTACCTGTGAGGCCTGGCACGTTTGCATTTGTTAGCTTAAACCAAGGCAGGCCGAATCTTTGTGTGTGACATGGAAACCTTCAGAAATGCCTGCCGTA
>JAQMYK010000013.1:9714956-9744773 GCA_030014345.1 Clarias buthupogon | reverse complement strand
TCTCATCAGCTTCTTTGTCCATGTTCCCTGTGGTTTGTTTTTGTCTGAACGCTAGTTGGTGCTCCAGTATAATCGGTTCGCCGAAACTCATCCAGTGAGAAACGTTCCGCGGTGCAAAAATAAGTCCGATTAAAATGCGTTAAAAAATTTAACGCCTTATTTTTTATGTAATTAATTAATCTAAATTAACGCGTTAAAGTCCCGGCCCTATTTATTTATTTATTTATTCCGTCATGGGATTAATATCTCCAGTGGTTGGGAGAGCCTTGAGCTGGTATAATACATATTTTTTCCATTAAAATAAATAAATAAATAAATAATAGTTACATACTACACTGCCTTGTCAAAAAGTCACACGTGCCAATATTTAAATAAATCATCTATACCTCTGATTACATCACACAATGTGGTGGCTAGTTCATGAGTGAAAATGTGGAAGTCTTTCATCAGGGGAAAAAAAAACTTCCTATTGCCATCTCAGGGAGTTTTTCCTTGCCACTGTCGCCCTCGGCTTAATCATTAGGGACTATTAGGGAGATCATTTAACCATTAAACTGTCATTATTGGTATTACTTTAACATAACTATTACTTAATGACGCGAAGCTGGAAAAAAATATAATCAAATACTGTAGGGCAGTTTTTGTTATCGCAAACAAAATTAAAAACTTGTTTTGAACTGGACAGGATACAAATCCTAAATAGTGAAATTAAATAACTGACTTCAGAGCAGAGTGGCCTGAATGACTTGGGACAAATGGGATCAAATGGTCTCAAACCATTACAAACCATTTTTTGCTTATTAGGGTCATCTGAAGTAACAATTAACAATTAACGATTACAGTGAACACAAGCACAATGGTCTCATTTATAACTAAATACCAAACAGTGATTTAGATGTCGTTATAACACAGTAATGACATTTTAATCTTTTTTTTCCAAACACAAAATCTCAATATACACTACATAAACTAGCCCACCAATGGGAAACCAGATTTTCCGGATTCTTTTAGTCCACGTACTGTACTGCATGTTTTCCTGAGTAGCTCATCTCATCTGTCTCTCATATACAGTAAGCCCTATCCACAACATCTCACTTTTAACTCACACTGAATGGCAATTGCAAGCTGGCTTTTTACAGATAACATACAGCAGTACACCAGCCAAAACAGTCTCACATAAATTAAGAACATTTCTGGAACGAGACATAGAATGATCATAACTAGAATGATCGAAAATGTTATGCCATGGAGCGTCTGTGATTTTCTGAAGCTCTTATTCCATGAATGATATCAATAACCCATTTATGGCAGATGCAAAAAGACCATATAAATGTACCAGTGCAAACTTTATAGGTGTGTGTATGTGTTATTGACCTTGTAGCACACCCTTCATAACTAAAGCATACATATTGTGCAACCTGTAAAATCTGTGCAACCTGTAAAACAAAGCCTAAAATGATTACAAAATTATATCTGAAATTATATCATTAACCATGCAACAGAGTGGATCTGCCACAGAACTCCATTTGGAGCTACAGAAGAAGCGTGAACAAGCTGATGAAGTTGCGGTGGTGTTAAAGGGGACTGTAGTCCTTGAGGACCTGAGTGTGACCTTTAGGAGTGAGGTTTGGTCAGGTCTGTGCTCTAAACATTGAATTCCAAAAGGACTGGACGTACACCTATGAAGCCATCCAAATCATTTACATTGGACTTGGAGAGACGCGCTCCCCTCAGATTCACATGTTGAGAAACAAACTCTTGTTCCCATAAATTCCTTTTTGTGATTGAAAAATTGGGGTGATAAAAACTTCATTTTTGCTAGTTTTTATAAATGGTTATGACATTGTAATGTAAAAGAATCAGTAAAATACTGATAAGCATCTGCTGTTCTCCAGGTATTTTATTGACCTTTAAACAAAATATATCGTGTATTCTTCTGTTTTATGCAGATCACTGTTTCAACTTTGACTGGTTTGGAAGAATAAAGTTTTTTTTAGGTAATGGCTGTGTGTTTAAATTGTTTGAGTATTGTTATGCCAATTTGTTTTTTATACAAAAAACAATTACTTAAACCAACTACATCAAAGGGCTACACAGTTTGGCTCACCTATGTTTACCCTGTAGATGCTTCCTCATGAAATTTATTTTCTACTACTGTTATACACATGATACATAGAGGTATGTCAACCTGAAACCTGGCAAATGGCCTCCTACGCTTTATTTTTTTCTTCTTTTAGATTAGGATTAGGTCTTAGGGTTACTTTTGATCTGTTGCAGGGGCAGTGGTGCCTCAAGAGGTTGAGGTTCTAGGTTGATGAGCAGATGGTTTGGGTTTTTAAGCTCCGCCACAGTCAGCTTGGACTCTTTTGCAAGGTCCTTAACAATATGCCCATACGAAATCACTTTGCCGTTGCCAGTCCAGATGTAAAGTCCAGGGCTGGGCGTCCCCATAAAAACCACCAGGATGAACAAAATTTTTTGAACTTTTAATTAATAGGTTTTGTAAAAGATCTTGATCATATAGAGCTACATTAAATCCCAGAGTATGAATGCAGCATGTGTTCCACAAACATGTGTACAGCTTCTGGGTTTTTGCAAGAAGAACTAGATAGTTTTATGCAGTACATATAATCTCAAATATCAAAGGCTACTTTCAGTACTTTGTGACACTTTAACCAAGACAAAAATGCAATATGATCATAAACTTTGTACAACCTTATTAAAAGTGAGTCTTGAGCAAACTCTTTTGCTTTTGTTCTATACATGACGTAGTTTAGATTTGAAACTGACGGGATGATTCCAGTAACACACCCAGTATCGACAGGACCTCAGTAGGAATTTCACTTGAATTAATTAACTGATCAACTTGTCTTTTCATTATTATTGTCTGAAGTTGATGTCTTTATTTAACTCTGCTGTAAAATGGTGATGGTTTTAAGAGAAACTTAAATTTCTATATTTATATCGTAGTTTTGGATTTTGTTTTCCGTTAATAATAAAAACCTTGACTTAGACTAATATTTAAATTTTTTGATACAATAAAGTATGACAAACATGCAACAATAATAAGACATCAGCAAGGGGGAACACTTTTTTGCACCACTGTATATTGTATACATATTGCTTGATTATTTTATTATTATAGTTCTTGCTACAATGACATTATCTAAAATGACATTATAATACAAGTTAAGCCCAGTATTGCATACTGTACGTTTCCCTTCAGGGAAGCTGTGGCCCCTCTGGGCATGATTTCACAAAGTCCTCGGGGGATGTGCTGTGGTGTCCTGCACCAGAACATTGGCTGTGGATCTTTTGGGTGCTGTGAGTTTGAAGTGGTGTCTCTGTGAATCCAACGTGTTAGTCTGGTGCATGGTGGATGAGTGCTTGTTCCACTTGGGTGCTTGGAGTTTGGAGGATGGATCTACAGCCTTGGGCTGCATTGGCTTTTCTGTCTGACATAATTATCAGACTGGACATAATTATTTATTATTATTTTTCAATTATTTAATTTTAACTTATTTAACAAATAATTTATACCACCAGCTGGAGTTTAGTAAGCACATAATTAGTACCTAAGACCATAGAGCGATATGATTGGACATAGAAATAACTATTAATATATTGACAACAGGGTAGACACATTAATAACCTACAAGGACATGCTTAGGAAGTAGTATGAATTTATAAATGCACATTTTCCATTTAGATCTCATTCCTGTTTTTTCCCCCCCCAATATTTTTATATTAAAAGGCAGAGGGAACGTCATGGTCCTCATCAGTCTGTGATGGGGCACTACCATATTATTTAATGTTCTAAAGACATTCTTAACAAGGTTATCAATAAGTAAAAGATCATAATTATGGAGTCCTTGTGACACTTTATAGAGATTCTCTCTTTGAGTCGGATTTACTCATCTACAGTAATCTTTGCTGTTTTTATGAGGTTAATGATTGAATATAATTGTTAAACAAGAATCTAACCCATGTATTAAAAGCATTTAAACTGACGGAAATGAGAGAGAGAAAAAAATTAAGCACAAAACATTTCTTTCACCTGATTTGTGTACAGCCAAACATTTTTAAATGTGATTTAAGTTAGATGATTAAACTAGAGTGAGATTAGAGCAATAATGAAAATGATATATTATGAATATTATGGATATAATTCTTTTTTGTCACTAATGACAAACTCAACCATGCACTAGCCCCGCCCACATATACAGTAGGGGAGGAGTGTCATTATAAGGTCCAGTATAAAAGTAAACATCTGTAGAGATGAGAGATAGAATACTAGAGATAGATTTACAGAGCTATTCAAAAGAGGAAAAACTAAGCCATGAAAACCAAGAACTAAATTACTAACATTTTACAAAGAAGAAAAAAATCTTACAGAACAAATGAAAATCCTCATTAGCTGAACCTCATACAGTACATACTAAGGTAAGACACAATGGTTTCTTTCAAGAGGTGAAAATAATTAAAGAGTAGCTTGCTGATTTGGTTGTTGTATGTTGCTCTTTATGCTTTCAGCTTTAAATTATTTAAGTTTCAATCTACACATAGTTACCAAATCAAACAGTCTTGCCATCTCAATACATTCATTAATTCTAAACCTATGTTTTAATTAAATGATTTAATGTGTTTCCTCTATAATATATATAATCCATTATGGTTTTTCATAGCAAGATGAATAAAACTAATCTGCACTCAGAATAACAAAAATAATTAATTATTGAAAAATATCAATATTAATAATAAATCTTTCAATGTGTCTGTATTTGAAATGCAATTTGAAATGCAAAGAGAGATGTCTATTTAAACATCACTTATCTTTTTAAAATTACTGTGTAAATGACTCACAGACTGAACCGAGCCTTATCAGCTGAGCAAAAATGTACTAATGGATCTCGTGCTGCATTTTCTGACACACCGGTGAATGATGTGTTGGCACATGTGATGATGTACTGTACACACTTACAGAAAATTACTCTTACATTGAAATCAAATACAGGCAAAAATATATACATTGCTGTTTAGTTGACCTAAAAATATAATTAAACAGTTTTGTTTGTGACTGCATATATATATATATATCACTTGATCCGAAGTCACTGACTGTTATGTCTTTTTTGAACAGTACGTTTTATTACACACATCAATGGGGAACTTTGTCTCCAAACGTAAAAGGATGGATCTAATTGGTGTGCCTCAAGGTCCCATTTCTGTTGCTGGAGATGTTGCACAACAATACCCATGTCAGGAAGAGGGTACCGTTGGAGCAAATGGCACTTGCAGAGCTGGTAGTGAAATGAACCTCAGCATGGAATGGGAAACCCCCAAACAGGCATCTGAACACCAGAATTCCAGGCAGTCCATTTACAGCACCATGGATGCAGTACCTCATCTGGAGTTTTATACCAACTCCATAGGTCATCAACGACGTAGCAGGCCATCGCTGGAGAGTCTCCGCAAGGTTTCTGAAGTAAGTAACCTTTTAGCTACTTCATTCAGTTGATCTGATCTGATTGACCTTTTAAACGCTTAAGATCCACTGAGATGTACAGACTTGTAATCTTAGAACTGGTGGCATCGTGGTGTAGTGGTTAGCACTGTGGCCACTCCAGTGTTTGCATGTTCTCCCCACAAATAGTGCCTTTCCTCCAGGTACTTTGCTTTCTCCCTAAAGTCCAAAGTCAGGCAGATTTCCCATAGTGCGTGAATGAGTGCGTTAGTTGTGCCAGAATACCTGGAGGAACCTCACCAAGCACAGAGAGAACATGCAAACTCTACACACAGATCAAAGGCGAGCTTCAAATCCCTGACCCTTGAGGTGCGAGTCAAAACTACCAAGCCGACATGTTGCTGTATACATAATTGCGGCGTATTTGCTATAAATCAAACGAATTAGCATATAATAGTCACATAGTAGTAAATACACCATGTTACATTGAATGTGATGTATTTACATGTGTGTTACAGGATTATGAATTAAGTAGTGATATGGGCGACTTGAAAACAGAATCAGTGATCCGTGAGGAAGAGGAGAAGCAGCAGGACAGCAGTATTAAAGGGAAGACCACTCAACCAGTCCGCTTTGGCTGGGTCACAGGTGTCATGGTGAGGGTGTGTCACATGTGATAACATTATGTTAAGTGTCAAAAGGTCCATTGATTTATTGCCTTTTTGTTTTATTTTGCAGATTCGATGTATGCTGAATATTTGGGGAGTAATTCTTTTCCTGAGACTGCCTTGGATTACAGCTCAGGCAGGAATCCGTAAGACACAATAAAGTGATTTGCTGTAGGTGAGAGAGTAATGAATTTGGCAGTACATCTCGAAATGACTTATTTTCCAACTATTGTTCCTGCAGTTTGCACTTGGGTTATCATCCTCTTGTCTGTAACGATAACTTCAATCACTTCGTTATCAGTGTCGGCTATTGCCACCAACGGAAGAGTCTCCTCTGGTGAGTAGCAAAGCCAATATAAGATTCCCGACTAAATTCAAATGTTCTAAGTTTTGACTTGATCCTGGCTTTATAGGTGGTGCCTACTTTATGATTTCACGTACTTTGGGTCCCGAATTGGGAGGTCCAATTGGTATGGTATTCTCTTTTGCCAATGCCCTTGGCTGTGCACTCAACACTGTGGGATTTGCAGAGACTGTCCGAGATCTTCTTATTGTAAGAATTAGTTTTTTATAATATCAATGATAAATCAATTTCCCATTGTCATTATTGCTAAATTCTACTGCAGTCTTAACCAGTGACAGTCTAAAAACTAAACAGAAATTGGTAATTAACCCAAGACTTTGATCAACTATACTTTGTGTGGCGTCTGTTTTCTGTTTTTTATAACATAGCAATATAATGCTGTCATGGTGGATGCAATCAATGATGTTCGTATAGTAGGTGCAATCACAGTCACTTGTCTTTTGCTGATCTCCTTGGCTGGAATGGAATGGGAATCCAAGGTGACTATATCACTTCAAATCATCGATTTTAACCCTAACTTTTTAACCCTGACTTTCCGTTGTATGAGCGGATAATTTCTACAAATCTTCCAGACGCAGATTTTATTCTTTCTTGTGCTGATGGTGACGTTCATTAACTATTTAGTCGGGACTTTGATCCCAGCCACTCCAGAGAAGCAGTCAATGGGCTTCTTCAACTACAGATGTGGGTATCTAGAATTATAAAATCTCTCAGAAGTTTTCAATCAAACGGTGTAGCTTTCCAAAACACAATGGTATTTTTTCTGTTCCTTAAGAGTATTGATTATTATTTATTCTACGTTTCAGATGAGGTCTTTGCAGACAACATATTTCCAAAGTGGAGAGGCTCACAAGGTTTCTTCCAGATGTTTGCCATCTTTTTCCCTTCTGCAATTGGCATTTTGGCTGGAGCCAATATCTCTGGAGATCTAAAAGTGACAACACACACTTTAAACAACACTTTAAAGCATTGTGTAAAGCTGGACTGGGGTAAATAGGTTATTTAAATATGGTAACCTAGGTATGGTGTGTTTGTTGCAGGATCCTGAGACTGCTATCCCCAAAGGAACACTAATGGCCATTTTTTGGACAACCATAAGCTATTTAGTAATAACCGCAACTGTGGGTAAGTGTTTAGAGAATAGTCTAATGAATTACAGCTTTTGTATTTTTCTCTTAGTTTCATTTGGATCTCATTCTCTCAGGTGCATGTGTGGTGCGTGATGCTTCTGGAAACCTGAATGATAGTTTGACACTGAATTTCTCAGACCCATGTGAGGGTTTGGGATGCAAACTAGGTTGGAACTTTACTATGTGTGAGCAGAGCCAGTCCTGCTCTTATGGCCTGGCCAACAACTTTCAGGTATGCTTTTCTGTACACAACTGATTGACATTTACAAGACTTCAAGTACAGTATGGTGATAAGACTCTAAGCTATAGTAAAACGTGAATGATGTAAATGTTTTAAAGAAGGTCGTAAAAGTCAATCCCAGCCGGGGAACATTCAGTAAGTAGAACACTTGATCCTTAAAAAATGACAGATAACTTGTCACCAGCATCTTTTTGTGAAAATGGTACACACAATTATTCTCGAACAATAACCTGCACATTATAGGATGCACATGTCTTTGGCATATTGAGAACTTTCTTCCTTAATGGTATCCAAGCACTAGTGAAATGCTGGGATAAGTGCATTAGTGTAGCAGAAGATTATATAGAGAAATAAAGGGAGTTTTTACTCTCTTAACTGTGTTATTTTGCACAATCAAAAGTTCAAGATTGACATATAAAATTAACTAAACAAAAAAAACAAAAGTGTTGGTCATCTTGCGGTTTTTATTTTGTGCTTTAATACTATAAGAATGAATTCTCAATGACATCAACATGAAAACACAGCACTTGTGTTCAGATCACTTGTGTAAGGTACAACTGATGTTTAATATGTACTTTTACTACTGCACTACAAAGTCAATCATACGTACCATATGTGTGTATATAATTGTGTGTATAAAACTGAATGATAAAAATGTTGAAATCAAATAATGTATACCAGTTTAAGCAGGAACAAATAAACCTGTGCTCTCTTAAACTAAAAGTGATCATGGTATGACTGAATGATGTCTGTAACTTCTATTTCATATTAATACATTCAGAACAGTCTTTATTTACCTTTAGTGTAAGAGAAAGTGAGTGAGAGTGCACCAGCCAAAAGATTATTAATCAGAGACTAAGGGAAAGGGTTTTAAGTGTTTTGTCAATAGCAAAGCGTTTAAAATACTTAATGACTTGTTCATCAATTGCTCATGCAACACATCCATTTAGGGGGATATGAAGATAAAATGCAATGTTTATATACCATTTTAACATACTCACGCCATACTGTGGTTCACACGTCAGTGCTTGTAATTGTTTTTTGTTTTTTTTTCATATACATTAAGGTGCTCAGTATGGTGTCTGGTTTCGGCCCCCTTATCACGGCGGGCATCTTCGCAGCCACTTTATCATCAGCTCTTGCTTTCCAGGTCTCTGCTCCTAAAGTCTTCCAAGTAAGATGCAATCACAGCCACTCGTCACCACCAAAATGATGGATCACGTTAAAAATTATTGCGCATACTCATCAGTTGTGTTATCAGTGTCTCTGCAGGGACAACATATACCCATACATAGGCTTCTTCGCAAAGGGTTATGGGAAAAATAATGAGCCACTGCGTGCATACATTCTGACCTACTTCATTGCTTTGGCCTTCATCCTGATTGGTAAGTTTAAAGTTGGAGGTGTAGCTTATATTTCAAGTGGTAAGATACTGTATATTAACATGTGTTTGGACAAACTTCCAAACTGTGATTGTTTCTTTAAATATTATTCATCTGAACATTATTAGTCTGTAATTTATTGTTAAAATTGTACATGGGTAGACATGCACAAGCAAGAGTGCTGAATCATTATTTGTTCATTTTTTATTTTCATACAGTTAAAGGGCTCAGTATGGTGTTTGTTATTTCTTACAATTTTTTTAATCAATCGCACAACATTATTTATCCATTTCCATATCTGTTCAGGAGAGTTGAACACCATCGCTCCTCTCATCTCGAATTTCTTTCTGTGCTCCTACGCTCTCATCAATTTCAGCTGCTTCCATGCTTCCATCACAAACTCACCAGGTGAGTATCCACCTCAGACACCTGCCGAACATTATGGACATTATGGACATTATGGACATGATGGACTTGACGTTCATATGCGCTCACGCAAGTGTGACTAGCGATGTTCCTTGCTAATTTTTAAACGGTTAATTTTTAAGCGGTTTTAAAAATGGTCTCTCCGTTAATGTGTGTGTGTGTGTGCGCTCATTCACTTACACCAACACACGCACACACACACTCTCTCTCGGTTTTACAGCCCCCTCCTCTCAGGTTCCCAAACAAACAAACACACACACTCTATCACACACACACACACACACACCTACACACACACACATTACCTATCGTCTCCCCTGCTGGGTCCTAGTGCTTGCAGAGTTTTTGTTTGTGTTTGTGTGCATGAGTGTGTGTGTGTGTGTGTGTGTGTGTATTCACCCAGCAGGGGAGATGATTTCCTACAATTCCGCAGCCAAGAGAGAGAAAAACCGTTGGCTCAGTTGTGATGACGTGACACTCGGTGTCAAAACAAGAAGCGCATGCGTGATACATGATACTCGGTGCTCGTAAACTAAGACAATGCTCGTTTTTCAAGTCAAAATTTGTAAAAAATCTTTGCTCGTCTTGCGGAACACTCGTAAACCGTGTTACTCGTAATCCGAGGTTCCACTGTACTAAGTTTTACTAAGCATCGTGCAGAACCAGCCATAGTTATCCTGAAGACGTTGTTGTGATAATGGAGGAAGAGTATAGTTATATAAAAGCTATAATGACTTGTTTCATTATGCAACCATATTGTCACTGCCTCTTGCAGGATGGAGACCATCTTTTAAATACTACAGTCGCTGGACTTCCCTGTTTGGCGCTGTAATCTCTGTGGTGCTGATGTTCCTGCTCACCTGGTGGGCTGCTCTTATCGCTTTCGGGATCATCTTCTTTTTATTAGGTTATGTTATATACAAGAAGCCAAGTGAGTAACTCATGTTAATTCTTTTGAAGTCTAGATCAAAGGAATATCCATGAAAAAAATGCATTTTAAAAAGATATCATGTACTGTAATAGTCATGCATTTCTTTCAGAGGTTAATTGGGGATCGTCTGTCCAGGCTGGTACTTACAATATGGCTCTGTCCTATTCGGCCTCTCTTGCAACTGTAGATGATCATGTCAAGAATTTCAGGTAAGAGTGATGCAATAGTTGCCTTTGGGCAGGATTTCTAAAGGGCAACATTAGCTGTGCTCTTATACAGTAGGTGGAAGCGTGGCATTCTCAAGGGTGGAATTTGGGTTGAACACTGGTAGTTGAGATCTCCAGCCATGTATGGGGTGTCTGAGGACATGAGACATAACAGAACAGTGCCTGCAGTTACTTTTGGGTGGAATAAACACAGAGGATGCGTTGGATGCAACCAGGTAGTGTTATTCTTTGCTTGACAATTGCTTGCTGTGGTAGCTCCGAGGCACTAAGGCACTAAGTTACTGATCGGAAAGTCGGCGGTTCGGGCCCCAGCTCCAACAGTTGCCACTGTTGGGCCCTTGAGCAAGGCCCTTAACCCTATCTGCTCCAGGGGCGCTGTACCAAGGCTGACCCTGCGCTCGGACCCCAGCTACGCTGAGAGATGCGAAGAAAGAATGTCACTGTGCAGTAATGTATATGTAATAAATACATAAATAAAGGGCTCAAACTAAAACATTGAATCCAGAAAGCCAACCACTTTGTATAAAAGTTAATAATTTTATTTAATAACTACAGTATTATATTTGTGGGGTTTTGACTGAGAAAGGGGTTACAAACCCCCATTCCTGTGTAAATGGGCATACTTACATCCTAACACCATATCAAAGGGTGTCTTCAACTCAAACAGGAAAGTGAAGAGCATGCCACCATGTGACACAACTGCTGATTGATGGCTGTCAATTAAAAAGTGTCAAATATGAGTCATTTCCGCTACTTACAGTAATTTGGGAGGAAAATCTGAAAAAAATGTAAAAGCTCTGTAAAACTCCTTCAATGTGTCAAACATTTTTTTATGATATTTATCTTTTTCTTTCCTTCAGACCTCAGTGTTTGGTTTTAACTGGTCCTCCAAACTTGCGTCCTGGCCTGGTTGACTTTGTGGGCTCTTTCACAAAGAACGTCAGTCTGATGATCTGTGGAAACATTCTCATGGTGAGATCGAGGACTCTACTCTGGTTTTAAAAAATGGATTTACTCAAAGCCATCTGTGGCCAGGATCCAAGGGAGCACAAAATAAAACTGTTTCTCTGGGTGGGAGAGATGACATTTGCTCTTTTCCCTGCCAATCACAGTTATATTAGTCACATACAGGCATATGTGAACCCATGTTTAAGAGAGAGGGAAGATAATACTTTGCTTTGAAGCAGCACAAACAGAAGTTTGGAAAAATGGTTGACTGGCTTCATATGTCTTGGAGGAAGTACATTATCCTTTTCTTTTTTCAGGTGGTTTCTACATCTGACAGGTGATATCTGACCAAAGTAGGACCAGCATTTTAAAAAGATTTGGAATGTTTTGGTGCGGCACGGTGGCTTAGTGGTTGGCAATGTCGCTTTGCACTGGGTTCGATTCCGCATCAAGGTCTGTGTGCATGGGGTTTGCATGTTCTCCCAGTACTTGATGGGTTTCCTCCCCCAGTCCAAAGACATGCAGGTTAGGCTAATTGGCGTTTTTCCCAAATGGCCTGTAGAGTGTGAATGTGAACGTTGATCGGAGATCACGGTGGTACAAAATAGGAATAAATACAACGGTCGCCACTGGACTTTAGAGGTTTCTAGAAGGATGGAGATAGAAATTTCCAGTAGTTTGCAAGTGAGTGTGTGTATATGTATGTGTGCCATGCTAAGGATTGCCCTCCGCCTCGTGCCCTAAGTCATCTGGGATAGGCTCCAGGCCCCTCGCGACCCTGTACACAAAATAAAGCAGTATAGACAGTAAGTAAGTAAATGTTTTGATCATTTGTTTGTTTGTTTGTTTGTTTGTTTTTGTCTGCAGGATGAGAATAATTCTGTAAAATCCCAACCCAGTACCGACAGATTAGTAAAATGGCTGAACAGTAGGAAGGTCCGTGCCTTCTACACTCCTTTAAAGGCAAATAGTTTGAGAGAGGGAGCTCAGCATCTCTTGCAGGTAAGCCAACTTTACAAAAAAAAAAAAGATTTATTGCTATTTTTTTGTTCCAATTTTATTTATATCCATTAAAGGCATCTGGTTTGGGAAAACTCAAGCCTAACATACTGGTCATGGGATTCAAGAATAACTGGAAGGAGTGCAGTCCTTATCACTTAGAAGATTATGTGAACACCATATAGTAAGCACAAACAGCAATACCCTACCCATTTATTTTATTATAATAATAATAATAATAATAATAATAATAATAATAATAATAATAAAAGTTGTAGTGTTTTATGTAACCAAAATGCATTTCACATTTTCTTCCCAGTGACACGTTTGATTCTAACTATGGAGTATGTATTCTGAGAATGATGGATGGACTTGACATTGAAGAAGAGTTAGAGTCTGAAGGTAACTGTAAATCTATTTTTGTTTTTTTTGTTTGTTGTTGTTTTAACAAGATTGGTGAACGCTGTGGCTTAGTTGTTAGTACTGTCACCTTGCATGTACAGGGTCCAGGTTCGAATCCCACCTCTGTGTGCATGGTGGAGTTTGCACGTCCACAGTCCAAAGTCATGCAGGTTATATTAATTGGTGTTCTCAAATTGCCCGTAGTGTGTGTGCCCTGCAATGGATTGGCACCCAGTCCAAGGTGTACCCCGCCTCGTGCCCTAAGTCTCCTGGGATAGGCTCCAGCCCATCCCGCCCTGAAAGGATGAACAATGACTACTCTGTTTATCTTATAGAAAACCAAGCATTTGAGGCTGACGAGAACATCGACTCAGATCAGAGCAAGAACTCAGACAAAGAATCAGGTAAAAATCCTTCAAAATTGATGCAAAAACAGAAACTTTAATTAGGCCGCATTGGCTTTTCTCTGCGCTGGCCTTAGGTCCCTACAGGCATAGATGAGGCTTAGTTGCCCATGATCTTGTCATAAGTTTACTGGTATATAATATGAATATAAATTTATATAAATGAATATAATTATGAATATCATTGTTATTCAATTCACCTCGTGGTGGTGTTGGTGTTATGGCTGATTGGTGTATATGTTTCACTTTAATTGACTATTTCTCTAGGCAAAACTACTTTTGGAATTTCATGACCTGAACGATGTCATCATTCTCTCATAATTCTACTTACACAAATTTCTCTTTGCTTTGCCTCAGATGACAAAAAATCAAACCAAGTGATCAACAATGATATTAGAACAGTTTTTCAGACTAAACAGGGACATAAGACTATAGATGTGTACTGGATCTCTGATGATGGAGGTAAGTTATTATTGATAAATCAAACATGATATTAAATGTAGCAGCATGAATAATACTTTTTTGAAGAGCTGTAAAATGTTAACTGGCAGCATGGTGACCTCGCATCTCTATGGTCGAATGTTCGAATCCCACCTTTGGGTCTTGTGTGAGTGGTGTTTGCATGTTCTACCCGTGCTTGGTGGATTTCCTCTGGGTACTTGGGTTTTCACCCAGAGACCAAAGACATGCCGAGTGGATTAATAACCATTTCCAAATTGCTTGTAGTGTGTGAGCTTATGCCATATGTTGGATTGGCACCCAGTCCATGGTGTACTTTACCTTGTTCACCGAGTTCCCTTGAATGGGCTCCAGGCTTCACATGTCCCTAAATAGGCTAGGCAGTTTAGCGAATGAGTGATTTGGTATTTGCCAGATTGTTATGCAGTGATTGGTTATAAATACTTTTATCCATGACTTTTTACTCAGGTCTGACTCTGTTGGTGCCATATCTGTTAACTAGAAGGAAGCGCTGGAGGAAAAGCAAAGTTCGTGTTTTTGTCATCGGGGAGCTGCACACCATGGAGCATGAGCGCAAAGAGTATACTTTTGTTTATTGTGGAATATTCATTTACCGTCATAGGAAGATTTTTAAGAAAATTACATTTGTCATACCCATTAACGAATCTGTTCTCAGGATGATAACATTACTACGAAGATTTCGCTTGGATGTCCATGATGTAATTGTAATGACTGACACTGAAAAGTCGCCTTCCTCCAAAAGGTATGTTTTATTTCAACAGGCTTAAATGTATACTTTACAGAGTCATCAATTAACATTTAATCATTTCATATGTCAAAAAATTATCCGCACTCCGGTTATATTAAACGCGCATTTCCGTCTCCCTAGTCACTGCTGTGCAAGTGTGAATGTTCTACATCATTTTATTTGTAACTGCGATACGAGCAAAAGTATATTCCCCACTTGTGATTGCTTGAAATAAGAACAGCGTGCAGTGATTTGTTTTTTTATGGTGTAAGGGTGTACCTGGCGGTGAAACAACTCACAGAAAAGTTTAAACAGACGCATTTGGATATGTGCAAACTAAATTTGGACCAATATTCTAAAGTTTCTTATTCTGTAGGTTCAACTGGGTGTACCTTCTGATACCTTTCTATTAAGAAATATAATTTTTTTCCAGCAATTTGTGCCGCATTGGCTTTTCTCCACGCTGGTCATTGGTCCCTATAAGCATAGATGAGCCTTAGTTGCCCATAATCTTGTCATTGAATCATTACTGGTAACGAGACATGGATTCATCACTACGAACCTGCGAGTAAATGTCAAAGTGTGGACCGGAAACATCATTAATCGCTGACCAAGAAAAAGTTCAAAAGTCGACCATCATTCTTAAGGGCCAGTATTGGAACAGTATCAGGAAAAAGATCCATCAATCAACAGTGCTTGTTGCAGTGAGATGCTTTTTGAAGAGAAGACTAAACTTCAGATTAAATGTAGATGACTGCTATCCAAGGGCGTCATGATCTTCATGACGATGCACGTCCGCACACTCCTTCCCACACTTTGACCCTCTGCAAAAACTCCCTATAGTCTTGATCTTCTGCTATCAGACCCTGGTGCCCTGAAAGCAGCCCTATGAAGACGAAGATTCAATCCTGATGAAGCAGTGAAGACAGCAGCGCATTTGTGGCTCGTAGTTCAGCCTAAAACATTCTTTAATGAGGGAATGAGCAAAGTATATTGAAAAGCAAGGATGATGATGTACAGTAAAAATGATGTAGAGTGTATTTGTCCTTTCTAAAGCTACTTAAAATAAATTCTACAGCCAAAGTGCGGACAATTTTTAAATTCACCCTCGTAGACTGCATGCATGGAAATCAATGTTCGGCGATAATTAATGTTCATATTTACATTATTTTATTTCTGCAGCTTGAAGCGATTTGAGGATTCTGTGGCCTTGTTCAGGGTCCAGGAGGAGCAGCAGAGAGACGTGTCAGAACAGCAACAAAAGACATCTTGTCCATGGAAAGTTTCAGATAAACAGATGGAGGCATTCAGGCTTAAGGTGTGTCTGAGACTGAGACAGATACAGAAAATTGGGAATTATCTACATTTTAAAACCTTTAAGAAACCTTCCATAAATGCACAGCAACAAATCCAGTATTATATAGGGGAATGTATATACTACACACTATTGATTCACCAACAGTGTGACTAAGTTGTGAAGATCACTAGGGTTGTAAGAATGCATGGTGTGTAATAATTTAGAAATGTGCATTGTGTATCCTATTAATTATGCATCTTAGAACACCAGAGTCTCAACTTGTGGAACCTGTGTAGTTATAGAACATGGACTGGGTCTGATAGCTCTGGCTCACAATGACACAATAACACGTTACATAACATTGTAACCTAACAATGTTATAATGTGTTATAAATAGCTCTTCAGTAGCTGGGAAAGGACACAAGCCGTGCATCACTGTGATGATTTTCTCTGATTTTCGAACCTCTGTTTTCAAATAAAACAACAGCTTAGACACTCCTACAGAGCTCATTATTTTTCAACATCATTTCCCCCCAATAATCAATAGATAATTGAATGAATCTAATTGATTAACTGAATACAATCAAATTATGACCTTAGTGTATTGTTATACAAATAAGTCTAGGAGGTAAAGATGTTTCGGGCATGCATTAGCTCAACTCTCTGAAAAATGATTTCCAGCACTGCAGAGGAGCATCACCCCTTAAGGAAATTTGTTTACTTATTAGTTATTGTTGAATAATGGCTTATTACTTTTTTGTCTTTTAGTCAGAGAGAATGGTGAGACTGAATGAGATCATTAAGAGGAATTCCAAAAATGCTGCACTCATCTTGGTGTGAGTATTGACCCCAGTTCATAACATTAATCCATTTTATTAGGAACACCTTTTACACTGTTCGCTTCAAGTAATGTTCACATCAGACATAATGGTAAAGAATGCGATCTCTGTGACTTCAATTGTGGTGTTGGCACCAGATGGGCTGAGAATTTAAGAAACTGCAGGTTATGCAATATAAAAATGCATAATAAAATTTAAAAAAATCAATAAACATGTAGAAATATCTTGTTGATGAAAGAGATGACAATGGCCAGATTGGATTGAGCTGACAGAATGTTTATTAAGTAATTCAAATCAGCACTTTTACAACCACATCTGGTTGCATTCCATTGAGCCAAAAACAAGAATCTCGCCATACATACACTACCGCCTTAAAAATTTCACCTTAACTGAAATTTTGCGAGAAAAATGCTAAGCATTTTCAGTTTACGAGTGATCGAACCAAGCCAAAGTGATCAAAACTTGTTTGCGTCAGTTAAGCGAAGTGAGTTACATATTTATGCATTTTGTGGAAAATTTAGTAAAGACATAGCACCATGGATCCCAAGAATGTTAGCAAGGACGATTGCAAGAAGAAAACTGAGCCGCTTTCAGTTCCCTTTTTAAGCAGCCGGTGCCAGGAATCATAATTTAGAGAAATTTAATGTCTATTTAGTTCATATTTTACTTCATTTACATGTCTTTTTCTAAATATTTTGATTGTTGTTGTATGCAGGAATATAATTATAGTGCTGGAAATTGGTAATATTGGTAATATTTACATTATTTCCTATGAGAAAATGTTTTTCGCAGTACGAAATTTTGCCTTAAGAACTCGCTTCCCGAATGGATTAAATTTGTATGCCGAGGTACTGCTGTATCTTTAGGGGACATTTTACTCAAGTAAACGTGAAAGCCTTCATTTACACTTCTACTTGAGTAAAAGTACAAAATACTCAAAATCACTTAAGTATAAACAAAGTGTGGATTTTGTCATAGTTAAAAAGAGTCTCTCTCTCTCTCTTACAAACGGAAAACATTTTCTGTCTACAACCAACTTTGTTTCTGATTTTAAACACCTGCTACATGATTGAGCATTTCACGGAGGGAAGGCAAATCACACAATTATATATACTGTAATAGTCAGCATGTGGTGATATAAACACTTGCGTTCTCAATATAGAACGCAACACCATGCAGAAATGTATTGAAGTAAAAAGTACATATATTTGTTTCAGGATGATTTAGCAAAAGTAAAAAGTATCTAGTTCAAGTTAAGTACAATAAGGAAGTAAATGTAATTAGCACAGACTCATCAAACAAGAGAGTTAAAGACTGGAAAAGATTTGGACCAGATTATTTTTCCTTCTAATATTCAACTGTGCCCATGTTAGCCTCTTCCTGCCTGGCAGGAGTGGAACGCAACATCCCTTTCTGGAAACCTCAAAATGTTTTGTGCATGTTCAAGATCAAGAAGAGAAAAGTTATTTATATCCTTCGAATCAATTTGACCCAATCAATTTTACTCTGATGTCTCTTATGAAGGCATTTCAAAGTCACAGAGATTACATTTTCCCCCATTCTGATGTTTGATGTGAATGTTAACTCGAGCTTTTGAACATTCATGTGTACAGATGTTCCTAATAAGATGAATGGTGAATTACTATTCTAAGGCATTTTTAGCATATACGTAATCAAACAATGTAATTTCTATTGCACTTAGCTTCATGTGATTATTAATAATGTGTTCATTTCTCCTACATTAAACACATTGTTAACAAACATAACTGACCAGAAAAGCATAATACACTTCTACTGGGCTGGGTACTAATGCTTAATGTGTTTTCGTGTCGCAGTTCATTACCTGTCCCTCAGTGCAACTGCCCTAGTTCTCTCTATATGGCCTGGCTGGACACACTGAGCTTTGGACTTCACTGCCCCGTCCTGTTTATACGAGGGAATCAGAAAAATGTACTCACGTTCTACTGCCAGTAACACACCTACAAACAGTTAACAATGATGGATCAAACTATGCAAATCTCCAGACAATATCTTCCATCTGAGCATCTTCTCTTACACAATTCTTTACACACATTGAGCATATTTCCAAAGAAAGCTTTGAGCAACTGATGGTTTAACTCTGTGGGCGCTTTTAGAGTATAAAAGTGGATAGCCATTTTGGATGGATAAAAGTTTAGATGGAGAATTTCTTTATTTAATTATAAGAGATTTTATGGGCAGGCAGCTAATATTAGTTTCATCTTATTTTAACCTAATGCCCTTGTGCACTTATTCAGGATAATATATTTTATTTTCACTAATTAAAATAACACGTGTCTTAAACATAAATTTTTCAATGTCCTTTAAAAAAAAAAAAAAAAAAAAGCTTTGTTGTATCAAATAATAAGCGCATTCGTGTCTAACCGGGACATTATGAATGTCCCCAAAAACGGTTGACATTTACAGCAGACTCATGTTCTCATGAATGTTCAGCGTCTGAAGTGGAACGTCTGATTGTTGGAAAATGATGGATCGCCAACTTGAGGAAGAGATGCATCCGTCTGTGAGAACTGTACACGCAATCATTGGACAATGGAAACCACTTGTTATTGTATTCAGACTTGAAGCAGGCAGTTCCTACAATGGCTCCAGCGTACTGAGAAAATTTTCTACCTTGATGGTATCCCAAGCACTAGTGAAACGTTGGGATAAGTGTATTAGTGTAGCAGGGGATTATATAGAGAAATAAAGGAAGTTTTTCTCTTATAACTGTTTTGTTTTATTCTGCACAATCAAACGTCCCAGTTTGACTTGAACGCACCTCATATTTAAAGAAATGTTGCTTCAGGTCAAGAACTTTGTTCAAATCATAAATAAAAGAAACTATAGGAAAAAACCTGTTTCGTGGTTGTTAAACAGTCTAGTTAAATTATTTCAGAAAATTCCAGGGTTTTACACTGCATTCTGCAAGCGAAGTTCTGTGGTTGTGACTAAAGTAAATTAAATAACTACAAACATCTCATAATGCATAAAAATTTCCCAAGATTACAATCACTAATTTTTCAGTCAAATATCCAGTTTCGGTGAGCCTATGCCTGTTATCCTTGTTTTTGGTTGACAGGAGTACCTGATGTATCCCCTTAGAGTTTGACATATTGTGCAATAATTCTATTATTATTCTATCAGCACTGTGGTGCTGCCATATGTTTGGATAACTGCATTAGTGATGCGCGGGTCGGGTATTTTTCCAACCCATGGGTCCCGCTTTTATGAAATTACTTGGCCCGCCCCAGCCGTATCTATTTTTACAACCCGCGCCGCCACCATTAAATTATGTAAATTCCCGACCTCAATTTCTCCCGCACCGCGTCTTCCATCTTCACTTTTATTTCTTAGTTTTTGTAGTGACTGGCAGCGGAATTGCACGCAACATACATGGATCTTTTATTTAATTTTGTTTTTAATGACCCGCCCCAACCCGACCCGCGGGTTACCAGACGACCCGCGCATCACTAAACTGCATAAATAAACAGGTGTTCTTAATAAAGTGGATATGGTATACATACATATCAACCATAACATTGCGACGCAATGTGTGATGCTGTGGTCGCTGCCACCAGATCCTTCAGGTGTTGTGGGCTTCCATTGATCGGACTTGTCTGATAGGACTAGGATCTGGGGAGTTTGGAGGCTGGGTCAGCCGGCTTGGCATAATGTTATATGAGAGATGCACTGAGGCACAGCACAATGTAATGTCACAAGGTATGGCCACCCAGGCTATCATGTTTCCTACCGTCACATACGGTTGCGAAAGCTTGGACAGCGAAAAACGCAGACAGAAGACGGATCAGATGTGTTTGAACTCTGGCGTTGGAGAAGGCTGCTACGAATTCCCTGGATGACGACGAAAATCACCATGCAAGTCAAAAATGAACTCTAACCAGACACGTCATTAAAAGCTAAATTCTCGGGCCTCCGAGTGGCGCAGTGGTAAAGTGCTCACCCTATCATCCGGAGATCGCTGGCCCGGTTCCCGGGTGATGCTGTAACCTCTCACAGCGGAGATCTAGAGAGCGCCGATTGGCCGAGCTCTCTCACAGGGGTGGGATGAGAGGTACTTCGTGTTCCCACGTTAATCACGACTCTACAGCCAATCAGGGGCGTCTGTGAGCTCACGCAAGCGGATGGAGCGGATAGCGCTGTCCTCCGAGTGTGTTACTCCGCCCCTAACGGTGCGTGAGCGAGCAGTGCGAAAAGATGCGGTTGGCTGGCATCACGTGGTTCGGAGGAAACATGTGATCGTCTTCTGCCCTCCCGGCTGAATGGTAGTAGTAGCCTTAATGTGGGAGTGACGGGGAGGAATTTGAAAGGAAAAAAAAATTCTCCAGACAACAGTTAACCCTATTTGAACATGTTATGCGAACCAATTCACACTGAGAAAAATCATATTGGGAATGGTCAGCGGAATACGCAAAAAAGCACTCTGGCTTGATACTTCATACTTCTCGAGATTGACTAACAACGAATTAATGTTGTGGTGTTCTTGTAATGGCTGTGTATACAACACTGTGTGTACAGAAAATTAAACAAGGGGACAGTTGAATTCAAACAATTTATACCAGTTTTAGCAGGAACTCAACATTACACAAATACACCGGTGCTCTCTTTTCAAATATACAAAGCAAAAACAAAACAAAAAAAGAACTATAAATATCAATAGTAAAGTAAAAGGTTCAAGTCTGGTATTTGGTGGGTAAATCAAACTTTATCAATGATACCCATGGTAACATTAAATATCAATTAAAACTCTAAAGCAGTATACCTTTGCATTTAAAATATATTACTTAAAAAAAAAAAAAAAACAAAAAAAAAAAAAAAAAAAGTACAAATTGTGCTAAGGTATAACATTAATAGACTGAACTGACAAACGACCTCCACCTACTACCTCCCCAAAATACAAAATTATGTTCAATCCCATAATTAGAGTAAATAAATTTGCCAATGGCAGCATATTGAGTTTTTTTTTTTTTTTTTAAATAGTTTTAAATGGTAGACAATTAAAAGTTTCACATGTTTGTCCAGATGACATTCAGTCCAACTCCAGCACTCAAAGCAAACGGTTTGTTCACAACTGTAATTACTGGACATCAGCCTTCAATTATTAGTCACATTTTCATTTTGGTCAAAGTATCTGTATTGAAAGAGTAAATCTTTCAAGAAATATCTGAAGAAGATACTCTGAGGCACATCACCTAGCATGCATAGACTTCAAATTCAGAGAAACACAAAAGTCAACACTTTTGCACATAGGGATCTTCCTGTTCTTCTCTCGGTTCAATTACGGGTTCAGGAATCCAAAAAGTCACGATCGTTTACTGCGCACGCAGTTTATGAACAGATGCATGAATTTTACTCTTCTGTCTTTTGAAGAACAGAGCGAAAGTAAAAACCTGCATGAAGGTTCCACATATTAGCTAAACAAATATTCGTTAGACAGCAAAGCCTGTTGACTGAGCAAACAAAATAATGTATTTCCATTATGACAAGCCACTGAGCTGATGATTTATAAGTTATAGTGAGTTATATTAAGCTGTAATGTAATGACATCCCCATTTTACAGTTTTAATTTAGCTGATCAGCAGCACGGAATGAGATAATGGAGCAAGCACAATTAAGGCAACAAGTAACAGGTACAGGTACAACTCAAAATATGACATATCACAGTAACAAAACAAATTTCCAGAATGATCAAGTATTTCCAAAAAAAAAAAAAAAAAAAAAAGAAAGTTTAATGCTCCGTGAATATCCTTGAAATACAGAAAACCTAAATAAGAAACACAGAAATAAGTTTAAATGCTTAAAAGATGAAATAAGTAGAAACGGAGCTTATAGATATACCTTGGGCATAAGGATACCTTTAAACAAAAGGACATGTGCAGTAGGGAGGATTCCATGGTTTAAGAAACAGTCTGTTACTTAATAAGGCACATTATCAATGTCACAAAACCTGCTCTAAATGGTGATGGCTAAAGTTTTGGAGTCAGTCAATTATTAGTGAACGTCTAATCAACCAGGACACACTACATTGTATAATGGACAGAATGACCATCAAGTGCAACACACTAAATACTTGAATAAAGGCTAAGTGACAACACTAATGCTAATATAGAAATGCGTACTATTGAAAATTTTCCATTTGCTGCTGGACATTATGGAGAATTTCTGCACACCTCTGATGTCATGGATCTACACAAAAGACGACAGGGATGAACTCAAACCATTGTTATGCTTCTTTATAACAAAGCTGTGCAAGCCATCTTCCTTCCGGGAACAGAAACAGCAGTCACTTGTAAAAACACCATTATGCATCTGCAAGAGCAGTCTTTATTCCATTACTAGCTTTCAGCATCACTTCGATGTCCTTGTCCGCTTCGCTAAAGTAGCTGAGGTTTCCATGCCTCTTTTTGCTGAGGCTTTTGGAGATCCTGTTTGTGCAAGAGTGGCTTCCATCTTTCTTTGAGACCTTGTGAGCACCTGGTCCTCTGATAACAGAGGTTTCATGTCCATAACGTGAGACGGAGACGATAAACTTTCAGAACCTTTATGAAGAGGCGATTTCTTATTGTCAGTTTTTGTTTGAGGTGACTTTTCAGTTTTCACCAGGACGACTTCTTTACTCATGGTTTTGGAGGCAGATAAACGCTTGGATTTGAACACTCTGGTAAGCCCCCTCTTTGGAGAAATTCCACCTTTTTCATTTTTCTCCAACCCTCTACCACCACCTTTTGGCATTTTCTTTTTCACAGCAGGTGGTTTTGCTTTTTTAGGCAATCGGTTCGCTTTGACCATGGCTGATTTTTGTCCTCTCCTTGTGGACAGTTTTTCTTGAGAGACCTTCTTTGTCGTGGAATGGCGATTGTCTACATAATCTGCTAGTGGCCTTTTTAACTTCAAAGAATTTTGTTGGACTTGTTTTTTCTCACGCATGTTGGAATATTTCCGCAGAATTCTAGCACTTGCTGGATTTTTTGCACTTGTTGGATTTTTTGCACTTGCAGCAACCTTGCTGTGGCTCTCGACAGACTGTGTCTGTGTCAAACCAGGAGAGCTCTGTGGCTTTGAAGAGATCCGAGTTGCAGTTCTAGATTCTCGTTTTTCCTTGCCCTTGCAGATCCCCTGGGCCAAAGCTTTAGCAATTAGCCTTTTGTTCCTGGCATTGCTCTTCACAGGGGATGCAATGGCAAACTTTTTCAAGTGCTTTTTTAAGCGTTCAGCCTGTAGACTTGGGAATATACAATCAGAAGACTGCACAGAAGGTAAGGTTTGAAAACCCAACTGAGTCTCAGAAGGAAGCCGTGTGTTCACTTGTTTTACAATAACAAGAGATTTTGTTTCTGTAGACTGCAAGAACCAGCGACAGATATTAGGAAGGTCAAAGGACTTCATAAACAGCATTTGCACAGGAGAAAACTTGTGCTGCTCCAACGACCTTGGTTTCCTAATTCTCCGTTTGCTTTTCCATATTTCCTTTAGTCTGTCTGCCTTGTTCTTTGGTTTCGGTGCAGGCTGACCCTCTTTGTCCATTTGAACCCAGCCTTTTTGCATCTTATCAAATTTGCTATTTAAATCTGAAATCAGATGTTGGTTTGCTTCCCCATTTAAAGCCTCAAAAAACCTGCTTGGACTGGGGATTAAAGGACTGGTGGTTGGTAGGTTTAGTGGAATAAATGAACCTGGGACAGAAGATACTTTTGTTTGGTCATTAAAAGGTTTAACAGCCTTGATGCTAGCACTCATGTGTTCTCCCTTATGAACTATGGACAGTATAGATGTTCTAGACATCTTCTGAAGTCTTGGAGAAAGCTTTCTATTTTTGGGTGGTGTTGGTAAACAATCCTGCTTTTCAGAATCCAAAGTATTACTCCTTCTCAACGACATGCGTCCAGGGCTCTCTGCAACAGTTACAGTGTCTGGAGTAAATGAACCACAGCTGGATGACTGTTCTGCCGTCAGGCCACTTCCACTTCTTAGAGGCATGTGTCCAGAGCTTGCAGATTTCTTAGGGGGAACACTACTGTTCTCACTGGCGTTCTCACCACTGGGTTGTTCGGTGATGGTGCCTGATGTACCCTTCATCACATCGGAGGAACCTTCATTGGCATGGTGGCTGACTGCACTACTGTTTCTGCTTCGCAAAGGCATGCGTGTCATACTGTCTAAACTGTTCGGATTTGGGGAATCTTTGTTAACAGTCTGCTCGGCCAAACCACTATTCCTGCTTCTCAAAGGCATTCGTCCAGGCTTCTCTACAAGACCTGCTTTGGGGGACTTGCAAGAATCTCCATCCACAGGTTGATCAACACCAACGTTATTCCTCATTCTCAAAGGCATTCGTTCAGGGGTGTGAGGAATATTTTTGGTAGGTGAACTGGAGTCACTGCTAACTGAATGCTCAGTATGACTGCTCCTTTTCCTAAGAGGCATTCTTTCAGAAACCTTTATGGATTTTCCAGGGCTGCTTTTCCCACAAGATTCACCATTCTCAAGAGTATTCATCTCATTCTCAGGACCATCATTCACCGACCCCCCTTGTCCTTTAAGCTCATCATTTGGGTTTGGGAGATCTTGGACCTTCAGCTCTTTGTCAGACTCTGTTTCCTTCGCGAACATTCGTTTTTGCTTTTGTCTTGTGCACACTTTATCTATACATTCAACCTGGGTGACTGATGGAGACTGTTGTGCTTTCTCAGGATTAAAATCTGTGACTAAATTACACTGACCACCCTGACATTGCAGGTTTTCCTCAGTATGCTTTAATTTAGACAAAGGCAATGACTGTTTAGAGTCTGGAATGTTTTCTTCATGGATATCAGACTGCAAGGCAGCCTGTTTTGTCTGATCTGATACATCAGAGACAGTGGTTTGTTCAGATATACCTTTGGAGGCTCCACTTCGCAAGCACCTATCTGAAGGGAGGGTATGTTTTGCAACACCCTTCTTTGTAACAAAACTTTCAGATATAACAACTTCCCTGCATTCTTCAAGTTGTTCTTTTAAAGGTTCCTCAACTACTAGATCAGAGATGGACTCCACTGTATCGGGATTCATAGAATCCAGTGCTTTGACATTTGCTTCACTTTCACAAGTCTTTTGTAACACTGTGTTGTGATCCGTACACGTCATTACCTGGTTTTGTGGGCATTTCGTCTGCTCTGAGAAATCGCACTTGGCAGAATTTTCATCTTTCAAATCACTTTCTACTTTCATATCTTCTGCCCCAGATGTATTAGTATCTATGTTTGAGGAGTCGGTGCTTAACAATACTTCTGTCCCTGCATTCTGACCCTGGACCTCCGTTTCTAACTCACTTACTATTACACTTGATTCAGGAGAATCGATATTTTTTGCTGCAACTTCTATTTTTTCAGTTATTTCTTCTGCTATGGTAGAATTAGAAGCTGCGTTGCTGCTGTCCAAGATGTCATGTACACCAAAATTAGAGTCATCCTGCACATATTGATCACACTCTTCATCTGGAAGAGTTTGACCTGTTTGACTAGGCTCTACAATCAAATCTTCACTTGTTATTTCAACAACATCTCCAGGCAATTCGGTCACCACTGATTGATCAGATAGGTTTTGGTTCATCACAGTTTCCATACAATCCCCGGTAAAAGGTACAGTCATAGCAGGTAAGCCATCGGGTTTGGCAAGAGCCTGCTTTGGGGTGATTGACGTTGTTATTTCCGGCATTGGAACAGGATAATTCCCACTACCGTTAGCGGCAGACTTGCGTACTAATGTCCGAACTGTTTTTAGTTCGCAGCAATCCCCCAAAATCGAATGTCCTCTTGTGCTTTTTCTAGCATTTTTCCTTGGAAGCATATGGTTCTGTGATTGAAGCGTACATTCAGTAATTGGTTTCCCTACATAGACAATGTCATATTTACTGTCAGGATCATTTACAATGTTACTTATTGACGCAAGCCTGAGTCGAGAGTGTGAGCCTCTGCTACTTTTCTTAGCTGTTCTTGAGGAATTCGATGAAATGATGTTTGAAGTCCTTTGAGCTGAACATGGTTTAACAGGTGCATCACTGCTATGAACTGGAAGGCATTTAGGATCAGTGTTTCCATGATTTGTAGAACATGAAGACAGCAAACTAATATCATCATGATCAGGGCTGTGTGTGTGCGACTGTGTCTCAGAAGCACATGAGCCCTCCTCTAAAGTACCACCATTAGCTTCTTGAATGATCAAGTTCACCTCGGACAACTTCTTCGCTTCCAGGTTCCCAAGGTTGTTTTTCACAATCAGTAGAGTTGGACACTTAGGCTCAATGTTTGTACTCCTACTTTCACCATTAACATAATCAACAGTGTCATCATCATTAACTTCAATATCTGTCTGAGAAATATCTAAGGATGATACGTCCTTGATTAATGCAATCGATGGCCGAGCCGTTTTCATGAGCTGTTCTTCAGGGGGAACTTCGGTATTTTTAGAAACAGGCGACTCTTGGCACCCATTCTTGTCTCTTCCTACAGGCAAGGTTTCTTCAGTACCTTGAATCTCAAACCCTTCTTCCGTGCAGTCTGAGCCTGTTGGTTTTTCCGTGACGGCTGGGGAGGACAGCTGCACGTCACTGGAGGACGTCACGGCCTTCACCTCAGTTTGCAAGAATCCAAACGCATCAACAATCTGTCGCTGGTGATGCAAACATAGCTTAGCCATGAACTGTCCTAATGTGGATGATGAATGTAGATCTCTTGCTTTAGCCAAACCTGAATCTGAAGCTTGCCTGAAAGGGGAGACAAAACAAAAATACTTTCAATAAATAAAACAATCTCACAGGGATGAGATACTGTGCTACACAATTACTGATTAAAAAGAGAACTAACATTTTATTTTAAGTATGAAAACAACTCAAATTGAAATAAAAAAAATATAACTACAAAATAATGTGCATGTTAGACATAGAAGAAATCTACATAAATAAAATCAAGGTGGTGTCTATATAGTGGCCAGGACTTGCTCTTCTCAATAATCTCTTAATTTTTGCAGTGCTTCAATAACTGCCTGATTTTTAACTTGCACCATAAGTTAAATCAAGATGCAACGTTATGAACATTTATTTGCCGTAGTCTACTAATAAGCCAAGCAAAGAAAGTTCACAAAATGTTCTGATTTTTTGTGAGGGTTTTATTTTGGCATTTGTGCACAATTTGATGAAAACATAATGCCATGGGTGCCAGGAAAGTTAGCAAGGACAGTATCAAACAGAAAATAAAGCCACTTTCAGTGGAAATAAAAATAGAAAATCATGCTAAAAAGCAGCCGGTGCCAAGAGGAATCATAAATTAAAGTTAAGCAAGGTTTACGTCTATTTATTTAATATTTTACTTCATTAACATGTGTTTTCAAAATATGATCATAGTGTTGGAAACTGGTAATATTTTTGGGTGGCTCGGCTGGATTATCTTTTCTTTACATTATTTCCTATGGGAAAATGCGCACATAAGAATAAAAATTTTCGACAGTTCCCAGGATGTAAAATCACTTTTCCAGGACACACACTGCCATATTTTTGCAACAAGACACATCATTACAACTGTTATTCACTCGTGGCATAATTGTGTGTAGGGGAGGCAGGTTTTTAAACCCCATCTTTCCAGTCCATATTTAACGACGGTAGATTTAAAGAAGCTACCCTTAAGTGAAGAAAAGACGCGAGTATTTTACGACAGTATACTTTATTATGTACAATTTTGAACAGATTGTTCAGTACTCAAAATCAGATGAGACGATGTACATAAATTCATTATCGTCCTACTAAACACTCATGACACTCAAGTTTGGGTGTGCATGTGCGTACTAACCTCCTCAAAACGGGCGTCGTCAAATTCACAGGGCTTCTGATGAGCATGCTATCTGGATTACGGTTCTTCTTAATTGAAAGATCAAGAACACAATCTGAAAAGTTACACGTCAATGATGAGACAGTATTACAAACACAAAAGACCTTTAACCCAACTATCTGCGTGTACTGCAGGGGTGCCATATCTAAAAAAGGTTGAGCACAACAATGTGTTTTTATTGTCTGAGAAAGCCTGGGATAAATAACTGGTTTTATTGACAAAAGTTATAACCCCTTCTCCCACTCATCATCTTTTTAAGCAAAGGAAAAAACTTAGTTTCATGAATTAACAGGTTAAAGTTTGCCTAGATGAAGACATGATACAAAAGTGATCATGGCGTGATTGTACCCCCGGATGCATTTTATTCACCTTACCCTAAATGATGAAACCACTCACTTTGGCACCTCCATAAACTGATAGTTACAGCACAATCTTCATACCTTGATCTTTGGCTTCTGGCTGGACCTTCTTGAATGAAAGGTCCAGAGGTGCATCTTGGTCTTCCATGAGGAGCTTACTGAGGACAGGATTCTGAGTAGAGGCAGCAGCTGTGGGTGACGCAACAGTGCTAGGTGATGTGCTAAAGTGAGTTTTCAGCGGACTCTGATCCGTGCCATTGTGCCGAGGTGAATCCTGAGAGTTGCTGTTTGAGGTATAATGCGCCGCTAAGCGATTGATCATTTGTTGCATGGTATTGCAAGCCACCACAGGGATGTGAGGATCCGGGATCCTTGGCGTGTATTCTGTGGGAGGTGGGGGGGGGGGGGACAAGAACATTTGAGCACAGAACCATGAAAAAAATAGACACTCACCATTCACTTTAATAGGAACACCCACTCAAGCTATCAGGAAAGTTAGTAACCCATAAGCAATTTTTACAACTGGAGCATCCAATTAGTGCTGGAGCTTTCGAGTACATTTACATTTAGGCATTTGGCAGACACTCTTATCCAGAGCGACTTACAAAAAGTGCTTTAAAGTTTACATCACT
>JAQMYK010000013.1:9671485-9682670 GCA_030014345.1 Clarias buthupogon | reverse complement strand
CCCAATCAAAAGTAGGAAAGGAGGCATCTTCATAAAATGCGTGTGGGATGATTTGCATGAGACGCTGCTTTAAAAAATAAAAAATACGGGACAAAACCCGTCCCGTATTGATTCAAAACGGGACACGCAATTTCATTCTCAAATACGGGACGATTCCGTATTTTAAAGGACGGGTGGCAACCCTACTCCCATAGCCGCTATGCAGTGCAGTACGCAGGAAACAGAACTGAACGGTTCTCCTCAACGAGTCTTCTAGTCCCGAGTCGTTCGTTATTTTGTCACGTGACTCCCATAGACGCTATTCAGTAGTGATGGGAAGTTTGAATCATTTTATTGACTCGGTTCTTTGAATCTTGTTCATCAAAATGAATCAGATGATCAGAAATAAAATAAAATGTTTAATTTTCAATAAAAAAAAAAGACCCCCAATACGTCTACATACACAAATTTTTGCTATAGTTCCTCTCATATCTTCCAGTCTGAGTCGTTCGTTATTTTAAATCTATTGCACCGCATAGCGTTTATGGGGGTCATGTGACAAAGGAACGAACGACTCAGGACTTGAAGATTTGTTGAGAACCGTTCGATTCAGTTTCCTGTGTACTGCAGTGCATAGCGTCTATGGGAGTCACGTGACAAAAGAACGTCATTGAGAAAGAATCAGAGGTTTTGCGATGATTTGCGCATGCGCGCCCAGTATAAAATGAACGAATCACTCTCCGAGACTGCTCGTTCTCCTGAGTCACGTTAAAGATTCGTTCAAAAAGAACAAATCGTTCATGAACGACTCCGTCACTAATATGCAGTGCAATAGATTCAAAAGAACGAACGACTCGGACTAGAAGATATAAGAGATGAGCTACTCATCCTGTTTATTATAATATGTACTTAGCTGTATTGTAATATTTTCATTACTGGAACTATAGCCAAAATTTGTGTATGTAGACGTGTTGGGGGTCTGTGTATTGAAAATGTAACATTTGATTTTATTTCTGGTCAAAAGAACGAAATGAACTAAATGACTCAAAAAAAAGATACGTTCATTTTGATGAACGAGATTCAAAGAACCGAGTCACTAAAATGATTCAAACACCCGCCGGTGTTCGATTTCCACCTCGGGTCTGTGTGCAGGGTGTTTGCATGTTTTCCGGGTACTCTGGTTTCCGTGTCAGCTGCAGTGTTATTGTCCATGTTTTAAAATGCAAGTTATTTGTGTAAACTAGAAGAAGATATTTGCATATGAGCAGTAGTGCAGATGTGCAATGTGGCAAGTAATGTTGTGTACTCCAACACAGGTATAGATTAGTTTAGTTCATTGTGTTGTTCTGGTTGATGCCCGGATAGCCTGCGGGAAGAATCTGATACAATACTGATACAATACTAATTTTTTTCTTTTTTATACAGTACCTGAAATCCAACAGCAGTCAGTATGTAGATGTTGCAGAAATGGCCGCAGACCTCCAGCGACAGTACAGGTCCAAAACGATAAACTGCATCATCATCATTATTATCATTATTATTATTATTGCAGAAATGACTCACTTTTGTTATAAATGACTGTTTTTACAGACTGGATTATGGACGAAGGAATAAAACAGCTTTTAGGATACAAGTAGAAAAAGGTAAGTCCAATCCAGCCTTTCAGGTGCAATCGTTTCAGCTCGGATTACTAGATTATTAGACAGGACAAGCTAATAATCTTGTCTAAAAATCTAGACACCTCAAACCACATTACCGAGTCAGACTCTGGATTCTTAGCTATCGATCATCGTGTCATCCAAGTTTTCAGAACTTTGTCACAATGAAGTTGCTGGTTTCTCCATATATGATCTGAAACTCCTTAAAATAATATCAGGCCACAGAATAGGATCAACAGCATTCGATATTGCAATTACAGTATGTCGTTAGCATTAATCGCCAGCAGGTTCTTAATTTCAGTTTTGCTTCCAATTCCTTCAGTCCCAGACATTCTACTGTTGCTTTATTTATTTATTTATTTTAATTAAATTTACACTTTCTATTAATTATAGCTTGCCGTAGAATTACTACAGGGAATCAGCTTTGCTTCATAAATGAGCCCTGACCATTTTCTTAAAATCATCTTGTCTCATCCCAGTTGAATTCTGTAATGATCTCTGGATTGTAATCAGATTCAATCCCTTTCCTAAAAAAAAAAATTTTAAAAAGGTATTTTGTCTAGTTTCCCACATGGCCTGACTTTTATAGCCATTACTTACATCATTTAAATTTTAGGAATTTGGCAGACGCTCTTATCCAGATCGACTTTCAAAAGTGCTTTGAAGTTTTCGTCATTGTATAGATCCTAACACTGGGTTACTAGTACCTAGTATCGCACCCATCTGTGATACCACGTTCTTCATCAAAGTGTCGCCATGAAATTGGAATCAGGGGTAGCTCAGTGGTTAAGACATTGGACTACGGTTCGGAAGATCCCAGGTCATTGTTGCTAAGCTGCTTTACAGAATCAAAAGGAAACAAGTATAAAACGTGTGAGAAAAGGTGCATAAATCAAGTCTTGATGATAGTCTAGAATGTCTGTATGCTGTAGTGATAAATGTAGTTATCCCTTCACTGACTCACTAATGCTCTTGTGACCAAGTAACCACAAATCCCCACAGCAACGCCCCAAAATCTATTGGAAGGACTTCTAGAAGAGTGACGGTTATCATAACAGTAAAGTTAATCTGGCATGCGATGTTCAACAGTCACATGACTATAATGGTCAAGTGTCCTTAAACTTTTGGCCATCTACTCTGTGTGGTTAATTTTGGAATGATTTTCCCCAGGTAGTTAAAGCTCATCACTGACATGTCATTCGATCATTAGTAATAGTAATTATGTTTATTATGTAGTATGGCATGTTAAATACAATTTACCAAGTAGTTGGTGTTTTTACTACCACATTTAATTAATCCTGATTAATGTACCTGTATACTAGATTGTTATTTTTACAAAATATTTTATAATGTTATTATATTTTATTAAGCTTTATGGTTGTTGTTGTTGTTGTTTTTTACATCTATACAGTGCACACGTTGCTGTGTAACGAGTCTGGGCTTTCAGCACTGGAGGAAAAACACTTGGCTAAAAGAGCCAGACGCAGTAAAGAGGATGATGGGTAAGAGATGCCGGCTATAGATGCTCACAACATCAAGTAATCAAGAGAAAATGAATGACTTTATTTCCGTAGTCTGTTATGTCTTTACGTCTATTCAGTTAGAAAACTTTTAAAACGAGTGATGATAATGTATGGTAACAGCACTGGGATATTTAACTACATTTATCAAGTGTCCCAGATGTCCTTACACTCGTCGCAGTATGGGTGAAAGTAACTCAGTACGGCCCACAAACCCTAGGAGAGAGCATTTTAAACAACACCATGTCTCCTTAACTAGCGTCTAACACAGGACTGAATCCCAAATCCTTCTGTAACCCCTAATCAAGGGCACTACTTAGTGTGTGAGAGAAAGGAATGTACAATGTACATCCAGTAACACACCAGCTTTCCATTCAACACATGTTGGAATTCAACCCCAGAACCCAGAGGTTCATGGATCTGATATTCTAAAGCAGAATATGTGGAAATATAAAGCGATGCCTACAACTGCATCACAAGAATGCTCACATTCATCACCACAGCACTCCCTCGTCATGTGATAAGGATTGTACTTGCATTGCACATCACGCTTCTTCCCCATTTTGTAGTGTTTCATGTCCGTAAGACAACTTAGTTTGTGATAAATTGTTGTAACAGTTACTCCTTCACAATCTCTTAAAAATAATTCAACGTAAAAGAATAGACCCTGACAACGTGCTGACCCTAAAGACTTGTCTGTAATTATTAAAGCTCTCATATTTTACTGTTTCTTACACAAGTTGATTTGGATCTCAAAGTGTGTGTTAATGCTCCGGCTGAAATACCACTCAGATAAACTCCCTTTATTTTCCTCCTCCTCTGAATGTGCTAATTGAAGGTCCTTTTCCACAGAAATCGTGCTATAAAGGAGACGATAAACTCTCAAATAAGCTTAATACCCCTATCTCACCTATGCGGTTTGACTCACGGAGAGATGCGGAGTTAGGCATCGCGATTTCCCGCCGACGTTCCGCTGGCGCTCCGCGAAGTTCTGTAAGAACCGCAAGCTTCCGCGAGGACCGGCAAAAAAAATTAAACATGTTTAAGGTCATAAGGATCACTAAATTTGCTAGGAGTCTCCTAAACAGTTGTACATTCACCCCATGCTGCAATTTGATATTTCTGCAGTACGTTATTAATTAAAGGTCCATTCAGCAAGATTCATGACCAAATGAAACAATATGGATATATGAAAGTGCTAATATTTACCAATTAAACATGTTTAGTTTTTCGCGCGGAAAGATGGAAACGTACTCACAGCGCCAAAAACTCGCAGTGAATCATGATGAACCGTATTTATGGCCACCGCGCGAAACCGCGTAGGTGAGATAGGGGTATAATATTGCGCTTTACCTTTACTGCTGTTTCAAAACAATAAGGCAGAGTGAACTGAGTGTTTAGGTGTAAGCCGTGTGCATTTATAGCACTCACCAAACAATGCACTTTGCTCAGACCTCACTGTCTCCCCAGTTTACTGACATTTCCCATTGACGAAGCACTTCGACTAAGCTGTCTATAGTACGTCTGTCTATAGCCTTTGCACCCTAGAATTTTTATTTCTTTTATTTCAGAGCTCTAAAATTAGATAGATATCGAAATAGGTTATTTTTTAAAGCCTACTGCATCTCTTAATCAGAATTTTGAATCCAACCCAGAGCTGTCTGAACTGAGGACAGCAGAGGGGATCTTCTTATACTGTATGAGGTCACGTTAGGGGGAAATCTAATTGGCTTATTTAAGCCCTGGTTAATACCAAAGTGGAAAAAGGACAGGACACAGGGAATGTTTTTTTTTTTTTTGTACATTGTACTTGCTGTGATTTGAATTATAACACTACTGTCAAATCAGCTGGCATAGAAAATTAATCAACCTTTTAAATGTAAGAATTAATGATAATACCTGAGTTATAATACACTGCCTCGACTGATAAAGTCATTACATTAACCTGCTTGATATTCACTCGGTTGCCATCTTTCTTGTTTTCTATAGTGAGGACAGCAGTGTGCTGAGTGACAGCACAGACAGCGAGGCCGATTTCTCTGAGAACGAGGTGTGTATGTGCATCTTATCATGACGAGGCTGAAGTTGCGCACCGCTCAGCCGTAACATTACAGTATTATTATTTACCTGTCCACCGTGTAATCACCTCAGATGGTAAATCCTTAAACAACCTTGTAAAAAGTTGTATTAATGATAATATTGTATTTAAAGGAAACACAAGATAAATAATGACAGGTTTTGCAATAAGATTTTTGCCGACCTCACCGGCACCATCTTCTATTAGTCTGAGTGATGATTCCTGGGTGATGCTGTAACCTCTCGCAGCCGGAGGTCTAGAGAGAGCTGATTGGCCGAGCTCTCACAGAGGGGAGGGACGAGAGGTACTTCGTGCTCCCACATTAATCACGGCTCTACAGCCAATCAGGGGCGTCTGTGAGCTCACGCAAGCGGAAGGAGTGGATAGCGCTGTCCTCCGAGTGTGTTACGCCGCCCCTAACACTGCGTGAGCGAGCAATTCAAAAAGATGCGGTCGGATGGCGTCACATGGTTCGGAGGAAACACATGATAGTTTTCGGCCCTTCCGACTGAGTGGTAGTGGTAGCCTTAATGTGGAGCCCCCTAGTGACGGGGAGGAAGTGGACACGACTAAGTTTGGGAGAAAATCTTGGGGGAAAAATAAATAATAATAATAATTTAGTCTGGCGTTTTTGTCTTTTTACTTGTAAAATCTTTTTGATTGGTCTAGTTTTAGTCAAACTTTTTTGTAAAGTTTTGGAAAGTACATTTATACTTTTTATAGGACTTTTATAGGAGTTTTTATAGGACGTTTACGTTGCTATATAGATAAAAAGGTTTATTCTTCTAGTTTGATCAGCCACATAAATATTTTCCTTCCTATCAATAGAACACCAATCACATGAACAACTCGCTGATGTCGCTGTATTCCAAGGGGAATGCTAACAACGGAGTCTCTTCAAGAGAGCAGGGCAGCAGTAGCCCCAATCCAGCCTCTCAGAAGGGTTCATCAGCTGAGGGCAGCAGTAGCAGTTGTACCCCTCATCGCTCCACCACCACCACCACCGTGTCCGCAGGTGGCTGGTTCATAGATAAGAAAGGATCGAAAGGACGAAAAGATCAGGAAAGCATCCTGATTGACCTGTGTGAGGAGTCAGCCAGCCCTGCAGTCAATGTGTGTTTGCTGTTTGCGCAGCACTTTTTTTTTGCATTTGATTGGATATTTACATGACTTACTCATGTGTTTTGTATGTGTATGAAATACCAGAAAGACACCGATGTATCAGCACTGGAGCCAGAAAGGAAGCCAAAGACAAGCAAGAAGAAAGTGAAAAGAAAAGCCCAAAGGGAAGGAGAAGGTAAAAATGTAGACGCGGATATTGAAGGAAGTGTCATGTCAAAAAAAGGTGCGATTCCTCATGTAAAATTAAAGGATTTTTTTTCTTATTGTTGGTTATTAGAAATTAAATGACATTACATTATTTGTGTTTCAGCCCGGACGAAACCTCCTGAACTTCAGCATTCCACAGTGACGTTTGAAGACGTTGGTGGTAATGATGAGACTCTAACGGTATGTGCAGGTTAACGTTAGTTAGCTTTAATCAAATATTTTCACAAATCTTTAAAAAAAAAAAAATCTTTCAAATATGTGAGTGTTCCTGTTATCATATCTTTATCAGTGTGGCAGTATCTCATTAGGAAGCAAATTCATAAATATCATTTTCAAATTTCTATAACGTTCAAGTCAAACCGGGAGCGTTCATTAGTGCCTGGATACCATCAACGTACAAGGTTTTCTCAGTATGCTTGAGCCATGATCAGACTGCCTGCTTCATGTTTAAAACACTGGCCTCCCAGGAACTCCTTTAATGGCCCAAACATGTGGAAATGGCTGGGAGCGAGGTCAGGAGTGTACTGTATTGTATAATGTGTTCCACTCAGTGAATGTTCAGAGTAACTACTGCAGTGGGCTCCGAGCCACCTTGTACGGACTTCTTTACAAACGTCTATACTACTGAAGTATGGTGACCAAGTCTCATCACCGTACTGTGTCTGAAGTCTTCTGTAAATGTCAATCAGTTTTACACCTTCATTCATGAGAAATGTCATCGCCAGTCCCAGTTTGATTTGAACACCCTTTGTATATTGCCTTGTATGTCTTGGGTATTTGCATGCACAGGCCCATGTCATGCATGTCGAGCCATTTTTGTGCGTTCTTGTTTTTCAGGAATTGTGTAAGTTGCTCATCCATATGCGTCATCCTGAAGTATATCAGCAGCTAGGAGTGGTGCCTCCACGAGGCTTTCTTCTTCACGGGCCTCCAGGTTGTGGAAAAACCCTCCTCGCCCAAGCTGTTGCTGGGGTGAGTCCACATTAGGTGTAACTTGTGATAATAATTGGACGGGTGATATGCATGTTAATATGGATAATAATCACAAGCTGTTGAAAGTACACTGCCTAGCCAAAAAATGTCATTTCAGAAAGTAGGGTTAAACAATTGGCTGAATCAACCAAAAAAAAATAAATTACTACTCCGAGTATTCCCGTTTCCTCCCACAGTGTGTGTCTGTGATGGATTAGCACCCTGTAAGCCAACCTGTAGCCACGTCCGTAAGTCGGATTTGTCCGTAAGTCGGATTTGTCCGTAAATCGAGAACTGCTTCTCTCCTGTTTTTCTTTTACGTTTTGTTATTGAGCAGAAGTTGGATCTTATTTTTGTCAGTTCATTGGAAAACATGACTAGTACCAAGTCTAATACATGTACAAGTCTATCACACTTGTAGGTGATCTTGTTGAAGAGATTAGGCAGTGGTGTATGGTCATCAGAGAACTTTTCATGTAATTTCAGGAAATGGAGCTGCCCATGTTGAAGGTCTCTGCTCCGGAACTGGTGTCAGGAATTTCCGGCGACTCGGAGCAGAAACTGCGTGAGCTGTTTGAGCAAGCTGTGGTAAGTGCACTATAAAGCCCATTTTGGACAGTAAACAACTGGTGTAAAGCATTTAGCAGGGCAGGCCAGAACACAGACACAGGGAACACTAGGTTAGAGAAATAAGTGCTCTTTAAGGCCTCCAGGAATAGCAGAAGCCGGTCTTGGACAGTCGACGGGCTGGGCAGGAGGATATTCTCCGAAAGAGCTAAAGAGCAGCACTGGCTCTTTGCCGATGGCTTTGGAAGTCACTTTCCGAAGCGGAAAAGCCTCAGGGTAGCGTGTGGCAAAGTCCATCGCTACCAAGATGTACTCATGGCCACTCGCAGATTATGGAATAGGTCTGGCCAGGTCTGTCCCGATACGATCTGATGATAGGCAGAGGAATTAGTGGGTTGGGGACCGGCTTCTTGAGTGCACTCCTCTGGCCCCCGGGACCCTGTTGATATGACACCAGGATGGTAAGTGCTGTGCAGCCACGGTGAGGCAGCCTACCCCTTGTGTGTATGAGGGTGGAGCTGGCTATGGTGCTGAACTTAGTGGTGCTGGGTTTTCCTTTGTTTTTTGAAGACTTTTTATTGTCTTTAAAGTATATTTACGAGTTTATCTTTCCCGGGTACAGAGCGGAGCTCCGTGCATTCTGTTCATCGATGAGATTGACGCCATCACCCCAAAGAGAGAGGTGGCATCCAAGGACATGGAGAGACGGATTGTTGCTCAGCTACTCACCTGCATGGATGGTGAGTTTTCTGTGATGAGTTTATGATTAACGGAAGTAAAAACTTGTTCATTAATTAGAAATCGCAGCCAAGTTTAATAGTAAAAGTACAGTAAAATATCTAAACTCAGCAATGTTATGTGGCAACAAAATAAAGTCAGCTGAATGTACTGAATGATCATCTATGGATAAAATTTTTTTTTTTATTCACACATTTATTTTATTTCTTATATCCTCTCCGTTTTTAGATTTGAATTCCTTACACGTCCCAGCACAAGTGTTGGTTATTGGAGCCACTAACCGGCCTGATTCTCTGGATCCGGCTTTGAGAAGAGCAGGACGTTTTGACCAAGAAATCTGTCTAGGAATACCCGATAAAGAAGCACGTCTCAAGTATGTAGCCCTCAAACCTGCATTGCAGCTTCCCCATGTGTTACGCCTCATGGAAAACAATGGCCTATATTTAAAATATAAAATATCCCAAAGTTTTTTTTTAATTATGATTTTTCTTTGTTTTCCACAGAATTCTTAACACACTTTGTCGTAAGCTTAAGCTGCCAGCAGACTTTGACTTTGCGCAGCTGGCACGACTCACCCCTGGGTACGTTGGTGCAGATCTGATGTCGCTGTGCCGCGAGGCAGCCATGACTGCTGTTAATCGGGTCCTTCTGCAGCAGCTTGAGACTAACGCCAAGCGTCATAACATCACTGTTGTCCAGAATGATGATGGTACAAAGTCCCAAGATGCAGCCGAAGAGCCTGGGCAGGCTTCTGGTGATTTAAGTGCTCCGGTGAGTGAGGTGAGAATCACAGATTTCGAACCTATGATCAAACACATTGTTTCACTAAAGCATCTTTTTCCATTGATTATAATAAAGATTTAAATAAAAAAAAACACTTAATTTATAAGCATAAAAAAAAACATGCGTCTGTTTCATGTTACATGAAGGAGCAATCAGATTTAGTATACTGTATTTTGGTGTTTTTCTCCAGCAGGGGGAGCTAGAACAGCTGCGTTGTCTGGTCAAGAACAGCCAGTCTTTGAGTCAGGAACAGCTTGCTGATGTCTGTATCGTCATTGAGGACTTCAGGGAGTCGCTGGCACGGGTCCAACCATCTGCCATGCGTGAAGGTTTTGCCACTGTACCTAATGTCACGTGGGATGATATCGGTGCTCTGCAGGACATTCGCGAGGAGCTGACTATGGCCATCTTGGTAGGATCTTTGTTTAAAATGATCAAAAATGCATTAGAGAATAAAAGTCGAATAACACTAACTGCTGATAGTAAGATGTTTTATTTATTTATTTTTAATCCAAATGTTGTGAACTTCATATTACTTTTAAAAGTGTGTGAAAAACTCAATGTTCTATGAACTACCAGCACTTCCAGCAGGTCCGTGTTTTAATTCATTTATATGTGTATGTCATCAAGAATCCATAATAATATCTGGATTAACATCTGGATCTGTAACAAGGAAGCCGGAGATACCAGTGTCGTGGAATACTGAGACGAAATAAGGAAGATGCCTTAAAGACTCAAGAAGGGAATCCATCCTGTTTCTTGTGACTCTGATGCCAGAAGTTTACAGTATACATTAGTGTAGTGGTGTTAAATCAACCAAGCAGGAGCCACACCCGATTCCACCTTATTAATTAGTTAATCCTGGCTTTTAATAGACTAATCAGGTGTGGCTTCTGCTTGGGTGGAAAGCAAACCTACATGAACACCAGTTAAGATTTGATACCCCAGAATGTAGAATATTTGTTATAAGGAAACTGAGAACAGGAGTCCTGAGAACAACATACGACATTCTGACAGTTATCATTTATTATATACTACCATACAATAGTCTTGTGCCACCCCTCATGTCTTCATATCAAATTAACAATGTATATTAAATTAAAGAAAATGGGAACAAATGTTTTACTGAGATACAAGATACAATTTTTAAAAATTGGAAGCATTCTTCTTCTTTGTCTTTCTGCTGTTCCCTTTCAGCGGTCGCAAATAATCTGCCTCCATCTAACTCTATACTCTGTATCCTCTTCTCTCACCCCAACTAACTTCATGTCTTTTCTCACTACATCCATGAATCTCCTCTTTGGTCTTTCTTTAGACCTCCTGCCTGGCAGTTCCAACCTTGAACCACCTCAATCTGGCATCTCTGACTTTATCTCCAAAACATCTAACATGGGTTGTCCCTCTGATAGACTCATTCTTGATCCTATCCATCCTTGTCACTCCCAAAGAGATCTTCAGCTCTGCTACCTCTAGCTCTGCCTCCTATCTTTTCTTCAGTGCCACTGTCTCTAAGCCGTAGAGCATCGCTGGTCTCACCACTGTCCTGTACACCTTTCCTTTCA
>JAQMYK010000013.1:9632619-9651344 GCA_030014345.1 Clarias buthupogon | reverse complement strand
CGCACCTCGTCTTCTATCTTCACTTTTATTTCTTTGTTTTTGTTGTGACTGGCAGCGGAATTGCACGCAACATACATTTTTTGCATTTTTTGGATTTTATGGATTTTTTATTCAATTTTGTTTTTAATGACCCGCACCAACCCGCCCCGCAAATAAAGTGACAATTTCTTTACCCGCCCCAACCCGACCCGCGGGTTCCGCGGGTTAACAGACGACCCGCACATCACTACAGCACGCATAGTCATAGGGAGCGCCATCCTTCATAAGTTAGTGTGCCAAAAGACATCGTCCTTCATACATGTTGAGCTGTGTAATTGGGAATATTCTGAGCATGTGCATTACTAGGCCTGCAATTTCATCATTAGAAAAATGAGCGAACTAGAAATTCTGCATGGAAATGAAAAAGCTGACGATGACCTATAACAAGCTCAACCCTCGAAAATGTCGGAACCTTCAGCAAATTGTACATGATGATCGTCAGAGAACAATCCACAACATTGCTGCCATTGTCGGTGTGTCATTCAGAACAGTCCAGGCAATCCTCACATGTGATTTGAACATGCGCTGTGTTCCTGCCAAGTTCTTCCCCAGACTCCTGACCCAGGAACAGAAGGAACATTGTATCAAAGTCTGGAAAGAACTTCATCGGCGTGCCGTGGATGATCCGTCCTTCTTGACAAGGGTCATAACTGTTGACGAAACCTGGGTGTAGGTGTACTACCCTGAAACTAAGCAACAGTCTTTGCAGTGGAAAAGCCCATCATCTCCATGACCGGAAGATGTGTGCTTCCCCCGAGGACAAACCGTCAATATACTGCCAGGTTTTAAGGCCTCTGAGGTACATGTAGGACATACGGCACAAGCAACCGGATCTGTGGCATGTGATTCTTGAAACTTTTTGATACTCCCTCGTAATACAAGAAGAGCATTAACAGTAAGGATAACAATGCGGGGTGGGATGGCTTTGACAAGAATAGATACATCGTCCATATCTCTCCGGTGGTTTTCACATATCTTGTGTCGATGCTGCTGTGTGCCCTTCCTTAAGACTCTCTGTAACTGACATACAGCATAGTCACCATAATAGGATATTTGTCATTTAATAAGACCTTTTGGTCATTTCTCTATTTCATAATATTACATAAAACAGTGTGTTATCCTATAGAGGTTAGTTGAGTTAAAGTGCCCTGTTGTATTGTGTCTGTTTTTTAATTAAATTTTTTAACACTGTGTCCCCTTTTTTTTGCGTGTGCATATAGTATCATTTGTCCAGGAAAAAATCTGGACTTCTTGGAACCTATTCACAAGGCATAAAGCATATTGCTATGCTTTAAAAACATATGCTTACATATGTGTTAGACATATATGCATAAAGCATGCAAAGTCCATTTGGATGGGACTTTTGAGTGTGTTCAGAGTGTGTGCTGTAATGAGACCTTTTCTTTCCTGATCTATTATTCACCATATGGAGAGCGTGGACGATTTTGTTACTGCATGCAAGAGATCTTTCCTGATAGAGCTGTGCTGTCATGGCAGGTCACAGTGCACAAGCTTATCAGTCTCTGTTGCTTATCACATATGGGCTCGAAAGTCTCTGTTTTAATCTTCAGCACAGGTCTGACCCGTTTCCTCGTGTAAGACACTGCGCATCAATATAATATACCATATAATATACAATATAATATACATTATATACATGAAAAGTAGTTAGGCATAATAAATTGGTAATAAAGTCCATATTTCTAATACATGATACTAATACTAATACTATGCAAGTTATTACATAGGAAAATGAAAGCAAATCTATAAATTTCTAAAACCATTATTGCGTAGGTAATTTGGTGAAAGTGAGCAGGCAGTTTGCCATATATTCCAGACTCTGCCCCCTGTTTGATATTTTTTGATGAGTTTGATGCCCTTTGTCTGCGTTGGTCTGGTCATGAGGTAATAAGACCTATAAACTGTAATGCCACATACATCTGCATTCTCACTGTTTAGTATAAATGTTATTCCTGTATGGGTTTTGCCTTTCCCGATCTTTATTTCTAGATTTATTATACAGCTTGTTTTGTTTGAATTCACATTTTTCAGAAATATTGGAACATGTGACAAAGGATCATTTTTTTTCCTTTTTTGCCCATGTAAAAGCTATAAATGTTTACAAGTTGTTGCATTAGTTATTAAAATAGACGGATCAGAAAGCCGTCTACAGTGCATCTAAAAAAAATAAGTCATGGAAACATTATATAATTCAAAATGTAAAGGTTTTTTGCTTGCTTTCATTTCAATGATTTCTGCATATAGTCAATGAAAAAAACATTATTTCATTTTCAAATATTAGAATATTATTATTTATTTTTGAGTTTGAAAAAGTGACTATTCGTATAACATAAATAGTGTATGTCTGTTGGTATAGTTCAGTACATGCATGGGTCAGATTACTTTTTCCTGAATATGATCATCGACACCCTCCACATGGAGGACAAGCCACAGAAGGTAATTGTTGAAATTGTTAGATGTTCTCAGAGTGGCGTATTTAAACATATTCATGGAAAGTTGCCTAGAAGGGAAAAGGTGTACAAGCAATAGGACGACTTTACCCTTTAGAAAATTGTCAAGCAAAATGGATTCAAGAAATTGGGAGAGCTTCAGGCATGAAGTGAGGCTGGAGTCAGTGCATCAAGAGCCACCACCTACAGATGTTTTTATAAAATAGGCTACAAATGTTGCATTACTAGTATCAAGACAGAGCGGAACCTAAACCAGAGGTGAAATATAGAGGCTTATTTATGTGGAAGTAGGCAGATCATTCTTTCCTTTGAGTGTGTAACACTGCCCTGTGAAGCAGCATGTTCAGCAAAGATGGCTGGCTTCACGTGTCTCGTAGGAAGCATGTGTAACCATTCATTCTTCATAGGTGATAAGGTGCGAGGGTAGGGTGGGAATTGGCAGGTGAACCGACTGTGGTGTAAACAGGCACACAGTGACAGTGTGTAAATATCAGCAGATGGTATGTCGCGTGTAACAAATTGTTCCAGTGCGTACATCCTCAGTCAGGCCGCATGCAAATTTCCGAATGAAACCACAGCATTGTCCCTGCTCAAATAACTTCCGTCAGCCAGCAAGCAGGGCGTAAATAAAGGCTTACTCCCCCTCAAATGTTAAACAGGTTTAAGTATCTTTCAAATCAGAAGGAAGTGTGCAAGACAAGAAAAGATCAGGTTAGACCTCATCCTGATGTAGTGATCTGCAGAAAATATGAGGCAAGACCTTGAGGCAGTAAAAAGGAGAAGATGCTTCACTTGGAGGTGATGAACAGATAGTTTATTATATTATTATTTTCCTGGTTTTAGAAAGATAAACTGTTTTTAAGATGACTGTATGTCTAAGCTTTAAAGTAAATTCTTCATTTCTTCTGTGTAGCAATGTGACTACACAAAAGAACTGTGCTGGATCTGGTTCAAATCTCATTGATCCAGTGGTGCTTCAACTGGGCCGTTTGGACCAAACAGTGTTCGTGGGTTTTCCTCCACCAGAAGACAGATTGCTCACTATTACCAAGGTGAATTTATTTGTTTAACATGATCGCTGCAATAACCAACTTGTACACAACAGTAAAATGACTTGAATTCCAAGCAAGTTGTAAATAATTTGTGAAATTGCCCCAGGGAGGAACTAAGCCTCATCTGGAGTGGAAGGTGAACTTGGAGGAAATTGCTCATGACTTTTCAGAGTGTTACAAAACATAAAGCTTAAATCTGTGCTATAACGGATGAGGTAGTTTACTATATATGATTTGATTTTTAATTCAAAATAAAACTGCTCGAGTTACTAAATGTAAAATGTTTCTTGCTTCTGTATATCAAGGAACTTCCTCTGCATTTTAGTTGTTTTTATTACAGCTGTAAAGTTTTATTGGTCAAATTATTGTGATTTGATTTTTTACTGGCATTTCCTGATGTAATATGGTATTTTATTGGTGTAATTGTTTATATTGTCTGAATGCTTTAAGAGCTCACCTCTCCTCTCAGACAGCTCTTGAGCACACCGCTACAATGCTACACACTTCTGGTTGCCACCTTCATTGAGGTAAAGTAAGGGACAATTGAAAAAAAAAAAAAATTCAACAATTTAATCCCTTCTAAAAATGAGTAAAACAGTTTTTCACCCTCCCCTATACAATGTAGACATTTGGGTTTCACACCAAAATATAAATGAGACAATAGCTAGGACATCTCGGTGCAGTCCCTTGCACTCAATGATGGCATTATGCCAGAGATTCACTGATATCACCATTCTTCTAACAATCTTTTTTTGTGTGGTTTTTCTAGGCTTGTACTACAGATTCTTTCAGTTTCTATGTTTTGGGGGTTCTGGTTTGGATTCTCCTAATTAGATTGAATGCATTTCTCAATAAACTGGCAGATGATGTTTCTGCTACCATCTTGAGTTACATCATCAGTTGGTGAACCGTAAACTCAAACCACGAAATTACTTCTATCACGCTTGACCGAAGATAGTGTATATATTGAATCATACGCAGATCCACACATTATTGTTTCAATCATTTTTGTAAGGTTAATTCTTATTCCAGAATTGGCTCTTGGCCCATCTCTGTATTTCTTTATAGATTATGGCAATCTTATGGCTTGCAATACATTCACTCCTTCCATTTGAAGAATGTTGGTGATGTCAGTGACTATTGTTTTGGTTTTTCTTCACAGTCCTTATAATAGCTTCTGTCATTATCTGTTGTCGTTTTCCTTGTCCAACCTGTTTGATGGCTGGATGTTGATATACTAGGAGTTTCTTTTTGCGGGTCATTCTAAAATATTGTCTTGGCCTTAGCTTCAGAATGGCTTGCTTTCTCCCATAGACAGCTGTCTGGTCTTCTTTTGATTAATAGGAATAGGAATGAATAGGAAGTGGCATCCCATTCCGGGTGTGTTTCCCACCATACCATCAGTATTCACCGACTAATGAATATTAATAACATATATATATTTATTAAAATATATTATATATTTATATATTTATTATATATTTATTAAAAATATTAATTTTTATCTGGATTGTGTTTTGAATCTCTAATTTGAATTTCAAATTGTAATCACAATTTTTTTTTGCATATTTATCTTAAATGATTCGGATCATCAAACAAGTTTTGTAATTACACAGGAATAACTCACGTAAATACAAAATGCAGTTTTTAAATGATGATTTCATTTAATAAAGGAAAACACTGTCCATAAATGATGAATGAACTGTGATTGTCCACATTTTTTGGAAAGTTAAGTTAATTTTCACTTGCCACACCCACCCAGGCCTAATTACTCCCAGACTTGTTGAATCAAGAAATCACCTAAATATAACCTGTTTGACACAATGAAGCAAATTAAACGATTTCACATCATGCTGCGATTTAAAGAAATTGAAGAACAGATGAGAAACTGTTCTTGTTGGTTTGGAAAGCTTTTTCTCTTAATAAATAAAATCATAATTTAAAAACTGCATTTTGTAGGCAATGTATATTTCATATATTATGCAAATCAGCTCATAACACTGGATGGCAGCCATCCTTCCGTCTCCAGTCGACCTATGCAAACGGCGCTTCCATTTAAATCAGAGGTTTTGCATCATGTTCCTTTAAACAAACAAGAAGAACGAATATCTCATGACCTGTAAAAGCAATCAGCTAAAAGCTTGAAAATTGTATCTTAATTTTCTCTGCCGTATTAAATTTAATTAACTTAAATTTTATTTGTATAGCGCTTTTAACAATTGACATTGTCACAAAGCAGCTTTACACAATCAAAAGAATTATTTAAGTTTGTATGAAATGTGAATTAAAATGATAAGATTGCCCCTGATGAGCAAGCTAGGGACGGAAGAGAACGATGGCGACAGTGGCAAGGAAAAACTCCCTGAGATAGCAGTAGGAAGAAACCTTGAGAAGAACCAGACTCATCAGGAAGCCCATCCTCATTTGGGTGATAATGGATAGCAGGGATTGATCTGCAGTCATACTGTGTGTTAAACAGCTGGAAGTTCAGTATAACAGGAGATGTTCATTCATTCATTCATCTTTTATACCGCTTTATCCTGTGATCAGGGTCGCGGGGGGCCTGGAGCCTATCCCAGGAGGCTACGGGCACAAGGCAGAGTACGATGTGTTTCAGTTAATATGGAGTCCAGTTTGTTATTGGAGGCTCAAGTAGACTGTAGGAAATTTCAGTCCTGAACTATTGAGCGACTGCAGTCACACGCCGTCAGAGAACAGCTGTCAGCATCAATCGAGGACAGGACCGTCTTCATGGAAAAGTGGTACTGTACCCAGGCACCAGACGCATCCCAGGCAGACCACACGGGGCATCCATGTGACGTGATCTCCAATCAGAAGAGGGACATCAGGACAGGTCAAACATGTCCAGAGGGCAGAGGGGGTGTGAATCACTGGCAGCTCAGGAGCAACATGTACAGCTCAACAGAGAGACAAGTAGAGTCTTTGTGCTTCTCTTTATTTTGCTCAGTTTAGTTGAATGAACACGATGGGTTCCTGATTCTGTAAATCAGATTTCTACTGAAAGTATATTAATGTCAACCAGATTGCGTTTCAGCTGATGTTGGTAGTCCAGCATGTAGCTGGATGGGGAAGCATATTAGGTCCTGGTCAATGGGTAAGGAAATGGTGAAACAGTAGCTATAATATGTTGAGATGCTCTGGCACCAACTGGAGATTGGATGAGTGGATCAGAGTGTCTCCAAAATGCCAGGTCATGTAGGGTGTTTCTGGTATACAAACCAAATGGCGTCCATGGAAGGATAGTCAGTGAACCGGTGACAGATTCACGGGCTGCCAAGTTAATTAGACTTGTCTCATGACTGCACAGTGCTGTCCTTGGGTGAATGTTGATCACTGGTATTGTTTCTTTGATGCAGGGCACACCTCCGGCTCTGTTAATACGCGTCTGCCTGCTGACATATGCGTCAGCAGGCAAAATTTTGAACAGGCATTGAAGAAGGTGCGTCCATCTGCGTCCATAAAGGCGAGCGCACTTAACGTGATACAAGAGCTTTAGAGCCATACTGGTCTCTTTAATATACTGCTTTTGTGAGACCTGAGAAGTAATTCTCTTTTCACATACTAAAAAGCGAGCAGGAGAATTTAAGGATGAATTTAATTCCATTCATACCTAGAGCAACGTTTATGCTTCATCTGATAGGCATGTTTATTCACCATTAGGGTCACACCTGTAACCCAGAATCGGGTCAGAGGAGCTAATTATTCCTCTAGGGGCCTTTTAGCTTCAGAATGGGATGTACCCAGGTGCATGTGAAGTGCACACCCAGAACTCTTTTCAAACAAGATGCTTGTCAAGTGCGAAATGAACCAGTTTGTCCAGTTCCCAGGAGTGCAAGCTGCTAAAACATTCTCTCTTATAGCAACATTTCCCACACTGCCCTTGCTGAATGATTAGTGTACTGTATATTGAGTTTATTTGAGGTCTTCTTTTTTTCTGCTTTGTGCTATGTGGAACTTGCAAACCGGATTAAAATGTCCGCAGGCATTTCATAATTTTTCATTCTACTGTTAGAAAAGCAAACAACAATTACTTTCATGCTCTGGGCATACTACTTTACTTCTTTATTTTACTAATCTTACTTTGACGTTCAACTTTTAGCTTCTACTTCTGAAGTGTGTGTTTCCATTTCAGGTTATTCCATACAGGACCATCTGATGTATGAGAAACTGCGGGAATCTTTATATCATATCATATCATATCTTTGAAATAATATTCTATTGATCTAATTACAATTCAAGAAACATTACTAGTCATTTACATTCGAATGTATTTAATGACATGAAAGACAAACGGAATTCCGTCAAACAGATTGAAAGCATTCTGATTAGAGATTCTGACTAAACTGTTTACACGGACACTGATCTGATAGGACGGGCATTTACTGTACATGCTCAAAGCACTTCCTCAGATTAGACCTTTTTTGACATGCCTGAGGTGGTTCTGCAGAAAATAGAGCAGATTTGAGTTTTCCATGTTTTCCAAAAAATCCTGCATTCTGCATTACGATCGGTTGCAATAATTCTGTTATTTACGAATGGTTAGATGATTTAACCATCTAGTTCTCACAGAGTTTACTGAACAGGAATGGAAGCCAAAAAATGTCCTTGCTGGAATAATTGTATCAAGTGTTTACATGGCTAATTTTTCACCAAGGTTTACACTCAGCTTTTATTGGGAAATCATTAGGCGCTTATTACTGGAATATTAGCATCTATGTAAACACGATGCAGCGAGTTGATAAGATAAGATGAGTGTGGTTTCCCTGGGGCTTCGTTCTAGTTCTGCTAGTGGAGCTAAAACAAACTGAATGTTTTGTGTCCATATTGTGGCCAAAAATGTCAGTCAAAGTTACTTGCTTGTTGACTTTGTTCATGCTTATTTATACAACGGCTAGTTCCGACCAAGTAATTTGATTGGACAAGAGGTATTTCACGAGTGCTAATATAAAGCACTCATTCCAGCCAGGTCTTGTGGTTTTATTTTTAAAAGTAAAATTATTACACCAGTTGATCTTGTCACATCTAACACAATAAGAGGAATGACGTCATGAAGCCGTTTGCCAAAATACAAGGATGGGCTGCTGTTGTTGTGTCAAAAAGTAAACCTTAATCTGAAAACTCCATAACAAATAAAGTATAAAGTTGATTACATTCCAATCACAATATCACAAAGCATGACATTTTTCTTTTCCTTCACCAAAGACCGACGTTTTGTATGGAATAAAACACCCTGTACTGCATACACATCCTGTTAAAGGAAACTCACACACATCGGGATGAATGATGTTGAGTTCATCAGGGTACCACTATCACTACTCTAAGTGTTTTATTGTTTGTTAGTCCGCTTATACCACAAAGATTTGCACACAATTATGATCTTTAAATTATAACTCAAGCTATAGCTGCACTATAGTTATTCCCTCTCTCCAAGTTTTTTCAACACAGAGATTGTTTCCAGTAAAATTTGGTGTCAGTATAAACATAATGATGAGGTTATGAAAGAAAATCATACGGGTCGACCAAGGAAGACACCTAAACCTCAAGATAGAAAACTCAAAAAGCAATATACCTTGAAAATGCCTATTTTTAAGACATATTGCAGAACGGTAAAAAATCAGCTGGATGATACGAGATTTGGATAAAGGAAAGTCAAACAAGAACCAGCATTATCACCTAAACAAAAGAAGAAAAAAACATGGATAATTACATAAACATATTCAGGGATGAATCATGAATCTGTATTACAGGTAATTTAGACAGATAAAAATTATTTAAGTATTTGTTGTTATAGCAATTGTTACAACATTATCATTTGCTGTTAGCCTGGATGAATAGGATTGGGGGGAAAAATGGTCCATTTAATTTTTGAATACTGCAGTTTAAATGTTCAATTCTGTATGTGGCAACGTGATTCATTAATGGCATAATGGAAATTTTTTCATATAAACCCCAAATTGCATAAACCAATCAGAATGGAGCATTTGTACATTTGTGTGTTTTTTTTTTTATTGCTTTTAAATTTTGCGTTACATCAGACAAGGCACTTTGTGTTATTGCTTACAATCTAGAAGCAGACATGTCCAAACCAGTGTCTTCTTTAGCAGAATTTCTCTCCAGGCTTTGTCGCACATGCCCTTCTATAGACAGCATTATGTATTAGATCATACTCCTATAAACCTATTATTTGCATTAGAGCCAGAAATCCCATCCTAGCTGCTGTTATAGGAAATTGAACAACTTCTGACAAATCTGATTTAAAACAACAAACAAAAATCACCAGTCATGTGGCATTAATTTGAATAACTTTAATATGCTTGAGTGACTTAACCTTGACCAAATGCACAGTGCTTAAACCAGAAGCCGTTATGCGTTTCTTAATGTCAGTCCCATTGACATAATGTTAAAAGACACTGGTAAAAACATTTTACAGGTAAACAGTTATGTTCGATTAAAGCTGAAGCTAACTAATTCAAAACTGTAAAGTGCAGGATGGCTATAGATTCACAGAGCAGTAACATTTCTCCAATCCATTGGTTGTCTTCACGTCCAACATTACTAATCATTTACACGTGATCGCACGGCTCCGTTTGTTGAATCAGCGCAGTGTCAGGGCTGTTTTGCGAGACAAGGTCACTGACTCTCTGAACACTAAAAATAAATATTCGTGATAAGTTATCGGTCAGAAAGAACTGACTAATTCAACAGGACTACACCTTCAGTGCACACTCCTCATGTTAAGACAAGAAAAAAATAAAAATGCATAGACATAATAAGATAAGCACTGAAAGCAAGACTTGGTCACTTCCTGGTAGCAACCAGACAGTTCAATCAAGGCGGGTCAGGTTGCAAAAGTTTCTGCTGCGAGCCGTTTCTGATCAGATTTGTTTTGGTCTTTTTTTCTTCTTCTTTCCTTATGGAATTACTTTAGCAGTATCAAGGTTTTATTTTTAAGAAAAAAATATTTAAAAACAGTTAAAGTGAAGGAAAACAAACAAAAAAATCACGCAAAAATTTAAATGTGCAGTGACTTTGAAAATTCCTAGACAAACATAATTGTGTACAACAAAGCTGCAGCGTGTGAAAACCCAAGACCACAAAGGACAAATGGATCCCATTTTCCACAACAGACTTTGAAGACATGTTTTGAAATGATTCAGATAAAAACACCCTTCTCTCAATTGCAAGCACACACGAAATATAGTCAGTCTTTGTTCGCTCACACACACACACACAACTTAGTCCCTGACTGTGTTGCTGAAAGGGTTAGTAGGTGGGGGCGTGTGCATGTCTGAAGCTCGGCAATCATTTTTGGTCAAGGAAAACCCGCTCACTCCAACTTAAGGTCTCCCTTCAGCTTCCTCTTCACACGTGAGTATGGACTCAGCTCGTCATCCATGATGAAGTCGTAGAGGACTCGCAACCATGATGTGTAACACGGCAGATCGTCATAATACTCCGGCGCCATTTTCTTCACCTTTTTGGAACAAAAATGATATCAACGTCCAAACCAGAAAAATATTTATTTCTTGCCTTTTTTTTTTTTTTTTACAACAATCCTTAATTATGTATTAACAGACATACAGTGGTGCATCATTGAATGTTTTCTAAAAATGCTTCAGGTTTTCCCATGAGGCAAATCAATTCCCTGGGTTCCTTGGGTTATACAAATATATTCTGTATAAAAATTAAAACCTGAACTTCATTCAGGACAGGTAAATAAATTTTAAGCACTTTAAAGCCACATGTTATTAAGAGAGTGGATTCCTTTTCATAATTTTTTTTTAATAGACTCATCAAATTTAACTAGCTACAGCACCTTACACTGCATAGTGTGCACATGTCGTTTACACACTGACTAAGCGGTGAGAATCTACAAAAATTTATTTTATATCAAAATCAGAACTGACTGATCTTACCAGAGGAAGCCTTCGTCCAGGGATGCTGGGGAAGTCATGGTGCTCGTTGTGGTAGCCCACGTTGAAGGTCAGCAGATTCAGCGATCCGTAGTAAGAGTAGGTCTCATGGCCCTTGAGGAACATATAATGCTCGGCAATGAAATGTCCAGAGATAGGATGAAGGCCCATTCCCAACATGGAGCCAGCCAACATGTAAAACAAAGGCTTGGCTCCCAACATCCAATAGACGAGAATGTTGAATGTAAACTGTATGACTACGTTAATAACCTCCAACTGAGTAATGGGTTTTGGGTTAATGCACAGAGGCCGGATTGCATAGAACAGCGGCTGAAGGATAATCCAAATGAATTTGCGAAGGCGAGTGCAGAAGAACCATCCCTCAAAGTCGGTCGGGATGTCCACGTCCACGCCATCCCCACCTAAATAGCGATGGTGGTCGAGGTGGTAGCGCTTGAATGAGGCCGAGTATGGCAGTCCAAAGGGCAGGTTGGCAAAGATGGCAAACCAGCGATTCCATTTCGCATGATTGTTGCCGAATGCCGTGTTATGGGAAATTTCGTGTATGGCTAAAGTAATGGAGTGGTTTATGCAACTGCTGAACGCGTAAGTCCAAAACAGGACCCACTTCCATTCCAAATCCTTCACTAGGTAAAAGGCCAGGAACTGGATGGCTACCATCATGCAGACAATCCATTTTAGCCTTGGGTCAGGTCCCATGAGAGACTTTATCTCTGGATATTTGGCTACAAAAAGAAACACAAAGACATCATTAGTAGAGATTTGACTTCAGACTGGTATAGACACTAGAGAACTAATTAAAATTTTCATGTTTTTCTTATCTCTGGCTACAGAGCGACAAGAGGAAATGCAGAGAAAGAACAGCTGCTAAGAATAGACTTATTAGTCTGGTTTGAAGGCTTAAGGTTGTCAGGGAAAGCCTTTTATCTGTGACCTAATCAGGTCCTCTGTGCACTCTGAAAGCCCACGGGTGAGCTGGCAGTTTTTAATAACAATGACTGGCACAGAACTGGCACTTTAATGAACGTACCCATTTTAATCTAACAATCCCCCCCCCAACAATGCATAAAAAATAAAAATACACCTTATTACCTTAGATTACCTTAGAAATGCTGTCTGTAAAGGGTGGGAGAAGCAACCAAAGACACAATTCACCCCAATTATGGACTATTCACCCTTCTATTCTATTCTATTCTATTCTTCAAAGAACTTTATTAATCCCAGAGGGAAATTGCTTATGCTAGGTTACAGTTGCTCACAGTTATCTAAGGAAAGGTAATAAATAATTTTTTTTTTTAAAAAGTTCTTGAAACAGTAAGTACCAAAAATATGACCCAAGAGCATTTGTAAGTATTGCACAGTAATCTAGTATATGTATGTAATATTGTATTATTATATGTAATCTTGTATTACATATTTTATTGGGAAGTAGTATTGTAGTTATATTATGTAATTATATTATGTAATTATAATACAGTATAGTAGTGATATTATATATCACGTTGAGCATGTGATCTTCTTGGCATGTCTATCCACTGCAGAATGTTTGCATGCATAATCCTTACTTCCTACTGCACCTTCTGCAGTACATTAATCACTTTCACCCCTGTACATACATTTTTATTTATTGTAAATACGCCCCATGTACACTTTTGTTTAGATGTTGGCTGCATTGCATTGGCTTTGTACATCTATAAAGTTGAATCTAATCTGATCTTTAAAAAAGTCCAGCAGTGGATTGTGGGAATTTACATATGGTTCCATTTATTACTCTGAGAAAATTTAATGAATAAAGAGACTAAACTGCATGAAACAGGTGCTGCATGGCACACCACATGATCTGCGGAAAAGGTGAGGTAACTTCCTGAGGACTATTTGATTTATACAGGGCAAGTCCTGACTGAAAAAAACATGTCACTGCCTCCACACGCCTGTGAACGATAAGCAGTTCTTAACGTTCCTTTTACACTTATTTTCCCCCTCCTCTGAACACCTCCTTCTTCAAACTGATTTGATTGTAACCTAACGCTAAGTTGTCTGCAGCAAAAAGATGTCTAACATTTTAAATAAGCATGCCTTGTTACATATAAGATAATATTGGGCTGAATGATTGTAATGTTTAAAGCTTATCTGTTCATCTGTGCACTCGTTCTTGTTTCATTCCATTTCTCACAGCTCTCATGTCACGTTTACTCAAACTGACTTACAAATAAAGCTGAGTGCAATACAAACATCTAAAGTAGCTGATGACCTGATTAATAGGTCAAAGACAGCCGCAGGGTTTGGAACCTAAAACTAGTAATTAGTAAAGAACCTTAAGCAGGCAGGCACTGCCCCTTTAACTTTAAAAAAGTCAGCCTGCTCTTTCAGTTTCATTCCAGACTGCATAAAGCCGTAGTGACATGAAAAGCATGAAATATTCACGCAGTACAAGCGTTTATCCACAGCAGCCTTGGTAGAACTAAATATCCCATCACTGCACAATGAGTGCATATTATGTCAACATGAAATTAAATTGCCTGGGGGATAAACGCTCCTACTTTTATATCAGGACAAAAGGTCCTGACACTGGCTATTGAATAGGTCTACAAGACTACAGCTTCATGTAGTGGTTGGTTGCAGGGTCAAAACGCTTACTCAACTTTGGCCCAAACACCTCCGTCCTTAAACAGAAGATGTGTAGACTTGATTCTTACACTTGTGTAAAAGTTTTATTAATTTAGTAGTCTGTGGAAAGAAACAGGACAAATATGACACTGCCCACAACAACAATAGCCTAAACGATTATCTATCTAATTGCCAACTATTATGTGGTTTTGGACATCAATATAAAAGCATCTCATTAAATAACTAGATAAGCTGCACTAATGCTGCAGTCACAGGCTTCTGAAATTGGCTTTGCCTCAAAGCATACAGCTCTTCCTAAAATTTACCCTTACTCTTAACAAGCAGAATGCAGACTAGAAAAAGTATTTCAATGGGTGGATTGGATCCAATAATAATTAAAAAAAATCCACAACCCAAAAAGTAGTGCAGAAAAACCTAAAAATGTACATTTAAAAATGTCATAGTTCAGTCATTCCCTTTTTTTTTCTTACAGAAATGATTAGAACTTTTGTAGCAATTGCTCTGTTGTGTCCAGCCATTTGCTTTTGCATGAATTAAACTCTAATGGAAGCTCATTAGAAAACAGAAACCTTTGTAGATTTTTTTTATGTATTTAAATCAGTTCTGGTCTGGTTAGTAAAGTGAAAATAAAACACATCAACAATGAAAACACAATGTAGAGATATCACATCTCTTCTGAGTCAATGGCTCTAGTCATAAGTGGTAACATAAAGCACAACTGGGGAACAGAACCACCACTAGAGGAGGAACAACAAGCTTTCTTTTGTCTTAAAGGGGCTCAAAAAATTTATACACTTCAACAGGAAAAATATATGCCTTTCTTCTGAGGGTCACATGATGGCATCAGGGATGGTGCGACCACTAACATCTTTAGAGGAAACATAATACTACAGATTGCTGCCATAATTCAATTTGAATTATAAAAAAAGGGCATAGATGACAACTGTTTAAATGTGTATATATTTTTGGGTCCCTCTGTATACAATGCCAGTCTAATGGCTGGACATAAGTTTGCATTTATTTTCTACATTCTAGAACAATACTGGATTTTTCTGATGAAATAATACTTAATGATCTAATTCCATATGCAACAACAACAAAAGACAGTCAGTTGTTATTTTAAGAGATGAAGGTCAGCTGTTCTGGAATAGTTTTTGCAATAACAGTATTGTGTCAAGTACATTTGCAAAACCCATCAAGCACCATGATGAAACTGGCTCTCATGAAGACCATCCCAGGAAAACAAGAATAAACCTATTCAGCCTTAGAAATCAGCAATTAAGATTAAAGCCATTATAAATAATAAGCTTAGTTCAACGAAGAACTAAGCATATTTTTTGCATAACTAAGCATATTGCATATTTTGGGTGGCTTCAGAAGTGAAGACGTGTCTAAACTTTTGACTGGAAATGTATGTTTTTGTGGTGTTCAGGATGAGATTTTTTTTTCTGAACATCAAGCAGCATTTATGTCATCTGCAAAATTATTCAAAGGAGATTACTGTATATTTTGGATGACTTTTATAGTGTAGAAAGATTTTTTTTTAAATCAAGAAATTTATCAAATACTGGAGTCGCTAGAAAGTTCAAATAGAGCGCAGGATCATTCATGAGAGGACTAACCATGGGAGTCTGGAAGTGCTTGAGCTTGAACCCTCAACTTTCTGATTAATAGTTGAGTCATAATACATTTTAGCCATGGGTTAATGGTTAAAGTATTTACACAAAACTGGGGTCAACAATGAGTCATGTAAGTAAACTTTACTTAAAGAAGCTACTTGAAGACAAGGAATTGTGTAGCTGCAGTTTTAGAAATTTTACTTACATTTTCTCGACTTTTCTCAAGCAAATACAAATTTCTGTAAATATGAATATGTACAACTGTATGAGTGGTGGGGAGTGGAGCCGATTCAGTTATGAATTGTGATCCTTTTGTGTGGTGGTTCAAATACTGCCACACTGACTCCAAAAGCGTTAATAGATATGGACTGGTCGATTGGCCAGTGACTAGAATTGCCTGGTTTTCAGTTTAATTTAAGTGACCGGCGATCGATCGGCCAATCAGCCTAAAATATAAACGATTCTATGGTAGGAGTGAATTGTGAAAAGATTTGTTGAGAAATAACAATTACGACAAATGACAGAGATACGTGCTGCTCAGTTAAGTATTGCACTTGTAGCACTAATTTAAAGTTAGTTTGTATTGTTTAAATGTGTGCTTGTTTTTTATGAGAAAACTAAAGTTATTAGGAACTGGCTACATTTAATTAATCGTTAAACTTTTTAAAAAATTGTAAGAAGATGCGGGGGGGGGGTGTAATATCGAATCGGGATATTTATAAAATCGGGTTTAACACCTGGGTATCGTGACAATATCGTATCGGTAATTCATAACGTTTTTAGACCTATAATGTTGCATGCTCGTACACACCAGTTCGTATGTCTTCTTGCTAAGCTGACTGAAGGGTGAGATGAGAAATACGGTCTAGGTTACAGTAATGTTCACCAGACTGCTGTGGCAGTGTGTGTGTGTGGTGGGTTCAGGGAGTGGCGCTTCCATTTCAGGACATTAGCTTTCCTGTTAGCCGCCTGAGCTAAACGTATTGACATAACGGTATGTCATGAGACGAGTGGGCTTTAGACCTCCGAGCTCTAAAGCTTCGCTTATATCACCCACAGCCTCTGTTCATAATATAAACCCGGTGTTAAAGTTGAATTATCAGGGCGACACAAGGTTTATGTTACACAGGAAATTCGTTAAAACCGTTCAAACTATTGCACGTGCGCAATTTCTTCCAGAAACTTCTAGGTCCCAACCGTCAATCGTATTTCGAATATGGTAGAAAGGCTCAAATGAAATGAAGTACTCACCGAGAATCTTTTTCCTCCTGTCGGCATGTGGCTGGTCTGTATAAACCCATTCGTAATCCTGACGCGGCACCCGGTTCCCCATATTCCCCAGCCTGTGCTTTAACTGCACCCAATATTAATTTACAACTCTTTGTTTCCTCTTTTCCTCGTAGAGAACAGTTAGAACATCTGCCTGGGTTGAAATGGCCGAGTCGGGCTGCTTCCTGTGAGCGGAGCTTCATTTAGGGCTGGACTAGACTGGAGATGTTTTCCACCAGCCAATCAGTATACTATATTCCTGTCACAGCATGACGAAGCGTCCAATCACAAACACGTAATAGGGTTTTCGGAATCTTAAAGCCATCTTTCACGTATTTGCGTCGTGCGCCACTTAACGTCCGCGATACGCTGTGTGAAAACGATGTGGGCGAACACCATATTGTATAATTAATCACTTTCACACACAGCAGTGCGTTTTTAAAAAAAGTGTTTTTCTGTGAGGCCAAAACATCGTGTCGGTGAAAGACATTCAAATGAGATTATAATGACCAGTTTTTTTAAGCTAACCGGAAGTGCTAATTCAAATAAGTACTCTTTGTAACCGTGGGGAGCAGAAAAGCACCTCAATACGCATGACGTATAAATAATATAATAATAAAAAACCATCAGATTCCCCCTCTAAAGTTATTAGGCATGAAGAAAAATTAAATAAGAGACAGATAAATACATACAATATACGATTTTTTTCTAATACAGTACATGTAATGTAGTAATTAATAAATACAACTAAATAAAAAAAAAATCCACAAACTTAAATACAGGGCTGTTCTTATACACCGCGTCAGTGTTTTTGGACCAGTCTAGCCAACTGTCCATGTGTAGACCTAAAAACTTGTCGCTTTCCACAATCTCCACCTAAGTCCCCATGATGTTGATCAGATCGGTGGAGGTTTTCCGCTTACCAAAGTCCAACACCAGTTCTTTTGTCCATGAGTTGCAGGTGGTTTTGTCTGTCCATTCCTGATGCAGCCCACAATGGCAGAGTCATCTGAAAACCTCTGCAGGTGGCAGGACTGTGAGCAGTATAAGAATTCAGACATAAAGAGTCTGAACAGAAAAGGAAACAGGAGAGTCCCCTGAGGGACCCCTATGCTGCTCACTGTGGTGTCTGACATTGTGTTAAGCAGCTTCACATATTTCGGTCGACCTGTAAGATAGTTGGTTACCCAAGTCACCAGTCTAGAATCCACCTGCGTGTCCAGTAGCTTATTGATGAGTAGGGCCGGTCTTAGGGTGTTAAAAGCACTCCTGGAGATGAGTGTAAGCTGATGGCGTCCTGATGGCGATGTAAGGCTAATAGGTGAACTGCAAGTGGTCCAATGATGGATCAACTATTGAACGGAGCTGCTTAAGTATCAGCCTCTCCATTGACTTCATAACCTGTGATGTCAGGGCTGGTGGTCTGCAGTCACTGTGTGACCATGGGTGGTTAGACTGGCAAAAAAAATTCCCAGAGAACTGGAACACTCATGATGTCCAGTCTTAGGTTAAATATGTGCTGAAAATGACAAACAGCTGAGTGGCAGATCCAGTGGCGGACTGGCCATCTGGAGTACCGGAAGTTTTCCCGGTGGGCCGCTGGCCAGTGTGGGCTGGCCCAGTCAGTACGCAAATATATAAAAAATGACGGAAACCATAATATTGCATCTTTTTCCTACTCATATGGATGAG
>JAQMYK010000013.1:9620409-9631826 GCA_030014345.1 Clarias buthupogon | reverse complement strand
AGCATTGATTTCTGTATTGTGTTATATTTTTATACTTGTAACTGGTGTTAAAAATTTATCTCTACATTAATGAGCCAGTGTATTATGATGTGGGCTGCTGTGGGCCAGAAAGTCCAGGGCCACTTTTTCGCCCCGTCTGCCCCTGGGCAGATCCTTTAAGTACCCTGGGGCCGAAGTCCTGCAGCCTTTGTGATTATAGGCTCGTTGAGTCTGTAAGAGGGCCTGATGGTGCAAGGAGGCAGGAAGTCTGCCAAGGAAGTGAAAGGCCAAGAGACGTTGAGGAGAGATAGTGGAGTGTAGCTGCTGGGGGAGGGGGGCTGGGAAATGGTTGTTGAGATGAGGTAAGTAAGGGGTGTGAGTTAAGACAGGAGCTGGGTGGTGGTTGGGCAGAGACCACATCAACAAACCTGTTAAAAGACAGGCTTAATCCCACGTGTAGATCCTGAAGGCTGCATGCTACCATTACTTGTGAATTAAATGTGCAGTCTGTTCTCATACATGCAGGTGCTATAGATGTGTCGCACTCTGATCTGGGGTTTCAGTAGCCATGAGCTTGGCCTGACATACTGTACAGTACCACAGAGCCACCCTTCAGTTTTATACATATATAAGATACTAGATGTGCCCGCAACTTTGTTTGCGTAGGATTTAATGGCGCACTCCCACGTTTTAAAAATGTAAACGTCATCTGTTGAATTTTGAGAACAACTAATACATTTTTCAAGGTAGATATAAGGGCGTTTTCCATTTAAATTTCAAAGTAGCATATCTTCTCTTCCTGTGGGTCGATTGCAACGAAACAAAACCTACAAGTTACCTTAAGCTCGGTAAACCTCAATAAAAATTTGTTCAGTAGTTTTCATGTGATGCATGCACAAACAAACAAACAAACAGACAGACAAAAATTCCAAAAACCATCTTGATCTTATGTCCCCCCCATATAATTTTTTTGCATATATCTTCGATGTATTGACACGCCAACTTTACAGTTTTATTATATGTGTAGATAAAAAGAATGAGCAGAATATGTGCAAAATATAGGCGAATAAGGATGTATCATCAGTGGATAGACTAATGCACTTAATATGAACAAAAACTGAGATATAGTTCTTCTCTAGAATAAATGCGAATGCTACAGCTATATCCATAGGATAGGCCAAAAACAAAACAATAACTAAAAAGGCAGAAAGACAGAACACACAGACGGAGCTACTGGACAGTCTTTGTCGGTGCTGGAAGAGGAAAGAAACAAGGGCCCGTATTCACAAAGCTTCTTAAAATTCTCTCAGAGAGCTCCTATCTTAGCCTAAAAAGTCCTAGCTGGGAGTCCTAGACTAAAAGTGATTTAGGAAACTTCTCAGAGCAACTCTGAGTAAAAAAAGTATAAAAACTTTATAGTGAGGTGTGGTTGACCCCGTTGGAAGGTATGACGCAGGAATTCAAGGACTGTGATTGGTTGATAAAAAATAACCTCTGACCTGTATTTAAGTCTTAAAATACACTCTTGGTGAAAATAGAATATACGATAATAGAATCGACAGTGAAGTCATAATGTTTGTATATATAGAAATTGTATAATTATGACCTCTGGCTACTTTATGCAAAGTTTCTGCTAAAGGCTAAATATCTGAAAGATAATTAAAACAGCCAAATGTTGAAAATTTGTCTTCTTTTGAAGCAACCAATTTCCACACAGTAGTTACTATATTAGGCGGCACGGTGGTGTAGTTGTTAGCACTGTCGCCTTGCACCTCCAAGGTCCAGGCTCGATTCCCGTCTCTCTGTGCATGGAGTTTGCATGTTCTCCTCGTGGTTGGTGGGTTTCCTCCCACAGTCCAAAGACCTGCAGATTAGGCTGATTGGTGTTCCCAAATTGATGAGTGTGTGTGCCCTGCAATGGATTGGTACCCTGTCCAGGGTGTACCCCACCTTGTGCCCTAAGTCTCCTTGAATAGGCTCCAGGCCTCCTGCGACCCTGAATACAGGATAAAGCAGTATAGACGGTGAGTGAGTGAGTTACTATATTTAATTTATATTTACTATATTTATTTACCATACTGATTTTATCACTTGTGATCCATTCTCAGCCATGTTCAAAATGGCTCACCTTTTACCAATTGACATGATTGCAGGACAGTCTATTTAAATTGTACTTTTGGATGTTATGTAACCAACAATCCAAGAGATATGGAAGGAAGTAAAACAACATGAAAACCAAATGAGACAGGAGAAGCAGTGTTTACTTTTAGCTTTACGTTCAGTGTTTGGGGAATATTTCTTCTTTCTGCCATTTTGTTCCCTGTTATAGAAACGCTTAAGCCTCTTAAAAGTCCTCCTCTCTACTCTTAACAATTTTTACCTTAGGAGCTGTTTTTAAGGGATAAGACGTTTCGTGAATCATTTTTATCTCTACTAAGATTTAGTCCTAAATTTAAGGGAAAATTCAAAAAAAAAAAGTCATAATTCTAAGAATTTTCTTAGAATTTCGTCACTAGGAGCAACTTTTAGGCTTAAAGAAGCTTTGAGAATACGGGCCCAAGAGAACGATATGAAGATATTCGTCATAGACAGCATGTAAAGTAGTAGTTAGTCCTGCCAGAGTTCTTACTTGCACCATGTAGTAAATATACATTCACCTTATACATTATGTAACTGTTAGCATACCTAACTCTTTCTCTCTCTGAAGCTACACATGGAAAGTTTTGCTCCTGAGGGGCACCTCATTCACAGAGGGCACCTTTAGCCCTGTACATTTACATGTAAAGGACAAAAGCATACTTAATTATTGGAGATGATTAACCATTCAGGAATTACAGCTATTTTCATACACACACACACGTCCATTTTGGGGGTTATAAATAATGGAAAAAACTAGGATAATTACAAACACAAGGACTGTCTTTAATGTTTTTGGATGAAAATCCTTTGCAGTCAATGACAGCCTGAAATCTGAAACCTATAGACATTCAATGAGGCTTTGCGAGAGATCAGTGCATAATGGTGGTATTTACTGCAAACCTTGCATCATGTGTGACTTCTTTTGTTTTTGCAAAGTCTCCATATGCATTTACATGTACACAAAGAAGTATAAAGGTGTTTCACACCACTCTTAGTGGCAAACTTTACTGCAAACAGTGGCATGCTTTCATAAGTAAATGTCCTTTAAGTGGGAGTAAAAAGTGAGAAATGAATAATGGATCCAGTTATGCGCGTGATGTTTTGTTATCTTACAGAGGTTATTATACCGTTAGAGACAATAACGCATATTTACTCACTTCTTACCACCTCTCAGTTGAACTACAGTATAGTCAAAGATCAACATGAACATTGTGCAGTGCAATAGAATAACGTATGATTAAATCCTGGCGTAGTTCCTGTGCGAAGTGTTCCAAAGATCCATCGCAACCTTAACCAGGATGAATGCTTATTGAATGAGATGAATGAATGGAAGTTGATTTTGTAGAAAAGGCCTCCATTGATGCATAAAGGAACGATATATCCAATGTGAAATCCGATGCTTCAGGTGCACAAGAGACATACAAAGCTTGCACTCAAATAAAGCCTTTCGCTCACTTTGCTAGCCGGCTTGACGTCAAAGAAGCTGAATTTTACAAAGCAAATATCCTAGTAAGCCACGTTCTACGTTTCAGTCAAATACTAAGGAGCTTGTTTTCCTATACGGATTCTATAGCAAGTTTAAAAAAGACTTTTTGTGTCATAACATTTGAGATATCTCCTATATTGCATTTGCATAGAACCTTTTACCTTCACACACACACAAAAAAAAAGGTAGTAGAAAAATCATGGGAACCAGCTAGTGTCAGGCTCAGTCACCTACAGTTCGCCAGTGTTTTGTTAATTTTGAACATGCCCTCATCAACTTATACTCACAACCCATGATCAGTGGTGTAAAAGCAAGAGCAGGGAGGAACACTAAGCAGATTGCTTAATCTCATGCACCTATTTTGACATTTTATGTACAGTACTGTGCAACTCAAGTCTTGTTCCACATCTCATTTCTTCATATTTTGCTCCCGTCAGCCAGAACGTCTTGTATTTTTAAAGCAGTCTTGAAGAACAGTTCGCCATGCTTCCTGAAAGCACTGAGTGGTTGGAACAGACAAGAGGGAAAATGAGGCTGCTGTCAATGTTGTTACATAAATAACCTATTTCTAACCTTTAGGCAATTCCCGTCGCAGTAAAACATTTATTCCAATTTCTTTAATCTACTTAATCTAATTTGTTTTAATATAAAGAAATGAGGGGTGGCTCAAGACTTTTGCACATTACTGTGTGAATGTGCAAATACACAGCCCAATCATGTTTCCCAGTTAGGCATATCGATTATATTAAAGTAAATCTTGTATCATGGCATCTGCAAGCTAAATTTAACATTTATTTTAATCCTAGTTTAAAATACTAGTCTAGTGGTTATAGTGTATATACTAGAATGTGCCTTGCACCTCCAGGGTCCGGGTTCGATTCCTGTCTCTGTGTGCATGGAGTTTGCATGTTCTCACCCGTGCTTGGTGGGTTTCCTCCGGGTACTCCGGTTTCCTCCCACAGTCCAAAGACCTGCAGATTACGCTGATTGGTGTTCTCAAATTGACGAGTGTATGTGTGTGTGCCCTGCGATGGATTGGCACCCTGTCCAGGGTGTACCCCTGCCTCGTGCCCTAAGTCTCCTGGGATAGGCTCCAGGCCCCTGTAACCCTGAATACAGGATAAAGCGGTATAGAAGATGAGGGAGTGAAAAATGTAGATGTGCTTTTTACAGCTATGATAAACTTTAACTACCCTGTATATGTCCCCGTTATAGGTCACAGACCAGGTTTAATGTACAGTCAAGCTTTTACAAGTGTGTCAATATTTGCTTTCCTACAACCACATTTGATTGCATTTACATTTACGACGTGGGTATGTTTATGTTAGCTCAGCATTCACGTACGTAGCTAAACGCTAAATGTTTTTTTGGAATATTACTGTAATGTTTATTTGCTTGATTGTTAAGCGCTAGATAAATAAAATTTAACTTAATTGGAAAAAAATATAGTAATGCAAAAAAAAACAAAAAAACCCCCAGCAGTTTAAGAATGTTAGCAGCCTAGAAGACCTTGTAAAGTCTAATTGAAGACTATTTAATACTGAATGTCATTTGTTTGGAAATGTAATTTCTTATATTTAAGATTGTTTCATTTTAAAATTGCAGAATTGCCATTCTTGAAAAGTTCGCTCACACCAAACTTCTATACTGGCACTGTCTGCAGGCACTGGTGGCTCAGTGGTAGGTGTTTCGTCTGCCATGTGTAAGATCCGGGTTCGATTCCCAGCCAGTGCCAGGATGGATCCATGCTTTCATTTAGTTTACTCCAAATTTTGACCCTACCATCTGAACATCACAGCGGAAATCAAGACTCCTCAAACCAGGCAACGTTCTCCTATTGTCGATTTTGGTGAACCAATGTGAACTCTAGCCTTAGTTTACTTTTCTTAGCTGGCAGGAGTGGCACCTGGTGTGGTCTTCTCCTGCTGTAGCCCATCTGCTTACAGGTTGGACGAGGTGTTAATTCAGAGATGCTCCTCAGGATACCTCGGCTGATGTTATCTAAGACATCAACGAAGCATTTTCACCCAGAGAACTGCTGCTCACTGGATAGTTTCTCTTTTTCCACCTGATTCTCTGTAAACCTGTGAAAATTACAGTAGATCAGCAGTTTTGATCTACGAGGCCACATTCAAAATTACTTCTTCCACATTCAGATGCTCGGTTTGAACTTCAGCATATAGTCTTGGCCACGTCTACATGCCTAAATGCTTGATCAGGTGTTTGACTTAGAAAAAATTAAACATAGATCCGAATGAAAACTCACTCACATACACATGACTCTGCCTTAAGCTGATTTAATATGATTGATTTTTACATTGTTTTAACACTAATATGTGCAACAAAACGCCTCCTGTCGGTCACAATCAGGCAATGAATGTACAAGATTCATTTCCCATTGTTACATACATAAAATAATCCAGTCCTCTCTTTGAAGTACATGTTTACAATACAGACTTTTTCTAAAATGACAGTCTTGCATTAAGCCACAAGTTATAAAGTATTTCTGTGTGCCCTGTTTATATTTTAAAACATACTGTACATGCGATTCTAAAGCAAGGTTTCAGAAAGTAGAGGATGCTGCAGGTATGACATCTAGGTTTAGGTTTCATCGGATCGGATCAAATCATATCAGGCCGAAGCAATATTAATAAAGTCTGAGGATTAACTTTTGCCAAATTGCTTGGTGCATAGGAATAGACCAACAGAGTTTTGAAGCAACTCATTTTTTTCTTCTTCTGCGCTTCAAGTAGAAAGAGTAAAGGCTCGAAATTTAAAAGTCCCGAACAATGCTAATCGTTTTAAATACCAAGCTAACAAGCTACGCTGTCTTTTATCCACTAATACAGTCTCAAAAAATTACTGCGAGTTAAATTGCAGTGTTTTTCTACTCTGAGATTTCCGTCATGTCCAAACCATGTTTTTTTTTTCTTTCTTCAAGATCAAATGAAACGCCCCCTACTGGTTAAACTGCATTTTTTGTAGACATTTCAGTCATACTTCAGGAAACTTAATGAAGAAATGCCAGATATTTACAATACATGCTTATCACGGTTAACACTGTATCTCAGCGACTGAGAAAAACGATAAGGATGATGACTAAATAGGTTTGTAGTTAGGCTTTATAGAGTTATGCGTTGATAAAAACCTTACAGTTCCAAGGAAAGTGAGTCGACCTACTTAGTCAGGCTACTTAGGAAGAAAGAAAAGGAAAAAAAATCAGCGCATTTCTATCGGTCAGGGAATGTGCAATATTTTATCGTGTTGTTTATTTAAAAAAAAAAAAAAACGTTCAGGGCTTTAGCATCACATGACCAGTACTAACCAGCTTCATTTAATAAATATAAATGCAAGACACACTTTTGCTTGCAACGTGATAATGTTAAATGTTAAATAATACATCATTCAGTTTTCATTATTCTCGCTCCCGGTGTGGTACTGTTTACGGGTGAACTTGACTTTTCCTTCAACACTCTTTGACAGAATTTAAACAGCACGTAGCGAAGTGAAAGCTTCAATATGATTGGGGGAAATGCACCAACACAGAAATGTAGCTAGACAGGAGTAGCAGGTGTGTACATGTACTCCTCCGAAATAAATCAGACATTAATAGCTTGTGACGAGGCTTCCCGACAAGTCTTATTGCACTGACGGCTCTATTTAGTAAGCAACTGTACAATCACGAAAATAAGGGTAGCTACAACATGGCATTACAACATGAGTCTAATGTGTCACCTGGGATTGTTAAAGATGTGATTACGTCTGTACGATATTTGTCATTCAAATCAGATCCTCAGAATTTTGGCCGTACTTATCTATGGGGCGACAGATTAAACGATAATGTTGCAGCCGGTGTATGCGTTACATACGTGCTGGTTTTTCACCTCCTGCGTGTTCGTCAGAGGAAGTACTATTTGACTCGGCAGGAAATGCTTAATTACATCTTATTGTTCTTCCTTTCACCATGAATTTCGGGATCAATGTCATACAACAACAGCAGACACGGAAGGCAAGCATCACCTAAAGCCATTACACCAAGAGCCTTCAGGCAGATTAGTGTATATGATACGAGGGGACACAACAGCATTCGCTTAAAACACGGAAAATTGAAAGCAGATCCGTCCACGGTTCTGGTGCAAAGGAAACGGATTGAGGGGAAAACGAAAACCTAAAAGACATCCCTTTACTTCTTGCTACGCAGGCGCTTGGAGTGGCGCGGTAGGTCTGAATTCTTGCGGCGGCGCTTCAGAGTGGTGCCACCTTCCTCGGCTATCCTCGCCGCTATCGTGACCAGGCCGACCGGGGAAGCGGATGCTACGGTGCCAGCGGACGAGGAGGTTGAGGAGGTAGCGGGCAGGGCCCGGGTGGCGTTGGCACCCACAGCACTGTCCATGAGTTCGCGCAGCTTGTGCTCGAGCTCAGCGAGGCGCGCGTTCTGCTCGCCGATGACCTGCGTCTGTTCCAGCAGCTTCTGCTCCTGGTCCTGCAGCTGCTTCTGCTGCTCGAGCTGCTTGACGCGGACCTCCTGCATCTCGCGCCTCAGCGCCGTCATGGACGCACCGTTCACCTTCACCTGCTGCTGCACCTTGGTCATCTCGGAGCGCGAAGGCCCGTTCTTGGCCAGCAGCGTCATGGTGCTTAGAGAGCTAGACGGCCCGGCCACTGAGGAAATCGGGGTGCAGAAGGGGTTAATAAAATCCCATTTTTACATTCAACTTGATTTAATTGAGGAAACTGGCATCCTTAAGATAAGCTCAAGGTCAAGGCTATTTCCTTATCCGTTAAGTGTTTTACTGTGTGATATTTGCTCGTTTAATATTTACAAGAGGTACGTGCTGAACACAGGCAATATGGTTAACTCGAATACGAGGACCAGGTCAATTTCACTAAAACATTAACCGTTAAGATGTCACTCTGAAACGCTTATCTACAATCTTACACTAGCTGTAGTGCTGTAATCTTTAGGAAGACTAAGAGTATGTGCCTCCTACCTGGTGCAGATCCTATAAGACGGCCAGACAGGTCAGCACCTGGGAGCTTCTTCTTGAGGATGGGGACAATCTTCTCATCGAAGTACTCCATGGCCATAGACGAGATGTCCCGCAGCTCTTGAAGCACCTCATGAGCCCTCTGTGGTGCTCGGGTAGAGTTCACGTAGCGCAGGACTCGGTAAATCTCATCGATCACCTGTAAGGAACAGAAAACGTGGTTCTGTTAATTGTGGACGGTTCATGTTCTTCTAAATCTAGAGCACGGAATGGAAGTTAAATTACAATATGGGGAAATACTGGAAATAAAAGGGTACACTTTTAAATGCATGTTACGTCTGTGAATAATTCTTCTCTACTATAGATACTATAATTATAGTTAATACTAATACTTACATATTCTAATCTTTTATATTTGTGACTTAATGTATTATTTTTTCTTTATTCGCCAACATCAGTCCAACTCCTCTCACTCCACAAATTCTAAAATTTGCTTCTAATTTCAAGATCCTTTCTCAAAACTATTTTCAGAATATCAGCAATCACCCACCTATAGAAAAACATTCTTACTGTGATATTTGGAACAATAACTTGTGTGTACTGTTTGTCTAAATGATTCTTTACACCATCTAGTGGCCAAATTCAGGTATTACAATGAGAGGCTACAATAAGGAATTCTCCCTGAGGGACGATATAACAACCAGGCTTTGTCTAAATATTGATCATGAGGTACATATCCTGCACATGCAGCAATTCATGTCGCAGCGAAGCAAGAGCTTAAGAGCTTTAATCTTCAAATCAAACATCGGAACAGAGAGAAATATATCATCTCTGTGACTATGACTGTGGCGTGTTTGTTGGTGCCAGATGGGCTAGACTGAGTATTTCAAGAATAATTCTAGAACATTCTATACATTAAGTATTGCTTTGTATTTTATCTGTGGATTTAATGAACACAAATTATGATCTGATCGAATAAGTGCATGAATGAGGACCCAAGTAGCGACCTGATGCTAATTGGTTGAAAATCTTAAGCCAGCTAATTAGGTTGCTTAGTTAGCTAGTTAGTTTTCTGTTAAATAATATAAATTTATGTTGCATGTAGCACCTTGGTCCTGGAGGAACGTTGCTTTGTTTCACTGTGTACCAACTGTACATGACTGAAGTGACAATAAAAGCTAACTGGACTTATGTACTAATTAGATGGACGTTAGCTAAAAAGGCTAACTAGAAAATTCTAGAAGATTCCAATTTTTCAGTCCAGTTCCAGTCAGTGGCTGAATAATAAACAATACTGCAGTCTCTTACACGCAGGTTTTTATACACAGACCCTATACTGTTCCATCATAGTAGATACTGTGAGGTGGCGATTCTCTGTCACAGATGGTACTTGTATGTTGAGTCTGAACCTTTGCTCTATTAGTGACTGTGAGGTGATGCACACTGTGATGACATACTCTGATCGTGTCGCAGTTGTTCCTTGTCGAGTGACTTCAGCGCCACCATTTCACTTATTTAACTAAGCCATGTTCAATCCCCTTTAAGTCTTCCAGTCTTAAGTCTTATTTCAATCTTAAAATGTACTCAAATCCTTTCCTTGCTCATCATTCTACACACAATACTACCACAAAAAAGGGGTTTAGAATGTTTTGTTCATTTATAAAAGACTGAAGACTATCCTTATCCTTTCATTAGTATTCTGTACCATCACTTAGTACTTGGTTAAAGCACTTTTGGCAGCAATGGCAGTCTCAAGCCTGCCTGCGATGATGCTATAAACTTGGCGCACCTTTCTTCTGGAAGCTCCTTTCATTCTTCTTAGCAGAATCATTCAATCTCAAACAGGTTTGATGGGCAGGCTCAGCGCACAGCCATTCTCATGTCTCTCCACAGATGCTCTATTGGGTTCTGGTCCTATCTGTGACTGGGCCGCTCCAGGGTTTTCACTTCCCGTTGTTATTCCGTGTTTTCATGGTGTTGTGGCTTTGTGTTGTTGAAATGTAAACCGTCAGCCCAGCCCGAGATCTTGAGCACTCTGGAAAATTTTTCATTCTGCATTGCTCTTTATTTTTTCTGCATCCATTTTACCAGTGGCAGAAATACATATCATGATGCTGCCACCACCGTGTTTGACTGTAGGGATGATATTAACGAGGAGATGTGCATTGCCTGATTTCCTCCACACATGACATGGGGAAACTGTGTCATCAGACCAGGCGATTTTTTATCTCATGGTCTGAAAGTCCTTCAGGCAAACTCCTAGCCAGCTGTCACGTGCCTTTTAGTCCCTAGAATGTCCCTGATACGCTACTTGCACGCAGACTCGTTACGTACTTCCGCTTTGAAGTAATAGGGCTCGCTGAGTTCCGGTTTGTTGGCCATTGTTTTAGAGTTTGGAGGAAATGTTCAGAAAAAAGTGTTGTTTATAGATTTCAGAGACAGCAGAAGGTATACAACATACACTATTGTGTTCCGCGGTATACATCTTCTGCAAAGTTCAACAGAACTATAAGTTTTCACAGTTTTCCTTCAGATGTGGACCTTAGATAAAGGTGGCTTGTGAACATACGCCAAGACGATTGTTGTCCTACCAGCAATTCTAAGGTTTGCAGTAAACATTTTAGCAGTGATCAGATTATTGAACCGCAAACACCAGAGGCACGATAAAAGTTAGTAACTGGCGCTGTTCCAGTGTTTTTTGCCTGAAATGATTATGCCGTTAAAGCAGCGTTTTTCAACCAGTGTTCAACACTAGTGTGCCGTGAGAGATCGTCAGGTGTGCCGTGGGAAATTATTCAATTTCACCTAATTGGTCTAAAAAATGT
>JAQMYK010000013.1:9583429-9596318 GCA_030014345.1 Clarias buthupogon | reverse complement strand
GTACTCCGGTTTCCTCCCACAGTCCAAAGATATGCAGGTTAGGCTAATTGGTGTTCCCAAATTGCCCGTAGTGTATGAATGAGTGTGTGTGTGCCCTGCGATGGATTGGCACCCTGTCCAGGGTGTACTCTGCCTCGTGCTCTAAGCCTCCTGGGAAATAGGCTCCAGGTCCTTGTGACTCTGAATACAGGATAAAGTGGTATAGAAGATGAGTGAGTGAGTGAAATCATAATTGAAACTTTTTGTACTTATAATTTAAGCATTTTGTACTTTCTCAGGTTATCTCTGAATAATATTAAAATGTGCTCGATGAATCATTTAAACGTGACAAATCAGGAAGGGGCGCATACTTTTTCACAGCGCTGTGCCGAGGCTTACTGAGAATATGAGAATCATCGGCACCAGCGATGACCTTGTTGACAATTGAACTAGGAGTAATTTTCTATGACTGACTTGTTAGTTTACAAACAAACGTTATGAGAGTTTTATGCTAGTAGCATATGTGTGAATTAGTTAGCAGTCAAACAAACAAAAACAATATTTGGTGTATACATGTGGCCTTAAGTAAGTAATTCCCTGGGACGGGACAGAACACTGAAGGTTGTATGTTATCATGGCTTTTAGGAATTTATATTTGTTTCTTTTCAGGTTGGAAAGTGCGAACAATAAGGAAGACACAGTTGCGTTCCTCGCTGGTTTAAAAGCCTTATGGCACGGATATATAGACATGCCCTCTGTGGCTCGGTACCTTACAAAAGCTTACCCAGTCTCTGGAATTTTGGACCATCTAACCGAGGTGGGTGTCCTTAGATGTGAAACTGGTCATTTTGGCACGAACTTAAAGACAGGATTTAATTTCCATTATGTTGATGTCACAGGATCTGCCAGACACAATCCAGGTTGGCGGAAGGATCTCCCCCCAAATGGTTTGGGACTACGTGGAGAAAATCCGTGCTTCTGGCACAAAGGTGACACTGACTTTTTTTTTTTTATGGCTGCACGTTATTAATTTGAATAATGAAGCGCCACATCTTATGATCTGCTGTTGTTTCTCATCCCTCAGGAAATATGTGTAATTCGCTTCACCCCAGACACGGAGGAAGATGAGATCTCCTACACTTTGCTGTATGCCTATTTCAGCAGTCGCAGACGATACGGCGTAGTCGCCAACAATCGCAAACAAGTTAAAGATATGTATCTCATCCCCCTTGGTTCCACTGAGAAAATCCCACATCAGATCGTTCCATTTGATGGTCCAGGTAAGATTACGTGATTACTTTGCACTCTCAAACTCTTGTGATTACTACTTACTTTTTTTTTTTTTCCATTACCAAACAAAGGTCAGGAATTAACCCAGCTAAAACAGTATTACATTTAAAAAATATTTGACATCATCTTCATCCAAACTAAAGCCAATATTTACCTGTATTTGCTCAAACTTGATTCTCAACAATTCTTTTTTTTCCATGATCATTTCTAACAGGTTTAGAGACTAACCGACCAAATCTTCTCCTGGGATTAATCATTCGCCAAAGGCCCAAAAGGGACTTTGTTGTCCTTCTCCCAAGCGTGGCTAGTGAACCTCCAAGTTTCTTGGTGGAGAACAAACCTCAGGTAGAGCCTGTGCAGAAAGTTGCAGTGGCCGAAGATGAGGAAAGAGACTTCATAAGCAGTCTTGGACGGATACAGAAAAAGGACAGCGCAAACCCTAGCAAACCTGCAGCAACTGAATCTCAGTTAGATATCGAGGATGAGGAAAACGTCTCGTTGCGTTTCCTCCCGGGCGTGCTGACGAAGCCCAAGGCTACACCAGCAGAGGATGAAGTAAAGAACACAACTAGTGTTGCACTTGGTCAGGCGTCTAGCTCTGACGCTGACACCGTAGCATGTGTCACTCCTAAAACGCCCACCACTCCCAGGTTGGAGCGGTTCATCATCAAAAAGAAAGATCCCAAATCCGTCGAGAATAAACAAGAGCCGTCTGGCTCAGCTGAGGAGATCAGGAGTCCGCAAGGGAAAGAGAAAGAGCCACAGAGTGGAGTTGTATTATCCTTAAAGGATAAACCAGGGGATGTATCAACAGAGACTTTCCTAGCTAGTCTTTCCACAGTTCAGCCTAAAACCGAACCTAACAGCACCGAAACGAAAATAGATATTACACCACCAAGCACACAGCCCAGTCCAGATGTAAACCCGTCTCCTGGATTTGCTTCTGTATCAGCCGAATTGAAAGATAACACTAATGATACCACTGAAGATGTTTCCAAGGACAAAAATGTGGAAAGTCCAACAAAGAGTTTAAAACCGCTCACCACTGGCATTTTGAAAAAGACTGATGCGTCAGAACCTGTTGATATAAAGCAGCCATCTTTAAATAAAGATGTACCACAACCAAAAGTCGCCCAGACACCTGCACTTTCAGAACAGCCATCAGTTAGTCAGTCTGCACCTTCACAACCATCATCAGCAACAGATCCCGCACTGACATCATCCGAGTTTAAAGCTGTTAAAGATATCCAGACCATCACCACTATTTCCTTGTCTGGAAAAAATGAAGGTCCCAAGCCATTGAGGCAACGTCTTCTTAGCCCCCCTCCTCCTCCTCCTCCTTTTAATACTGCAAGTCAAGTGCCGCCACCGGCTACATTCCCTCCTTATCATGCCGCACCAGCTGCCCATGTTTACCATCCTGGACCAGTGCCCACCTTCCCACCCCAATCTAACCCTGCACCGTTTATACCCATTCATCAGCAGGCGCCTCCACCCTTTAACTACCCTCCACCTCCACCTCCTCCTATGATGTTTCCCCAGAATGATCAAATGCGCGCCCCACCTTGGGCTCAGACAGTGCTTCCTCCGGTATGTTTTCCACAGGCTGTCCCAGAGGCAGTTTCTGGGCCTCCACCACAGTCGTTTACAACCCCAAGGTTTCCTGATTCCTCCATGCTAAATGTGGCACCCTTGAACAAGAGTGAGCCAGGTTCAGAGCTGTGGGATGGGAAGTCCAGACCCTTGGCTGATCCCTTCAAAAAGGATGACCGAGACCACCTCGGAAGGTACAGGCACAAAAGCCAACACTATGAGCGAGAGAGGCACAAGGCCAGGAGTCGGAGCCGAAGTCGAAGCAAGAGCCGGAGCAGGAGTCGCAGCAGGAGTCGAAGTCCGAGCAGGCACAGACACAAAAGCAAACACTCGCGGGAGGACAGGCATGGGGAAAGGAGGAAAGAGCGACATCATAGCAGTCACCACAGGGACAGGGACAGGGACAAACACAGACGGGACTCTGATCATGAAAAACATCGGAGAGACTCGAGAGACAGACACTCATGATCTTCATGCTCAACCTAGATATACCCATTCTGCTTCCCCGACCAGACATGTTCTTTTTGTATTTTACTGCATAGTAAGATGTTATTTATAACATTTAAAAGCAGCTTTTTACCAGTGTAGTTTTTACATTTTTAGTTATTCATGATTTCAAATTCCGTTTTAAAGTTTTAACATCAGGACCAGAAATCAGTCAGAACTCAGATAGTTAAGAATCAATGCCAAGAAACTAATGTTATATCCACCTTTTTAAAATATCATTTTCATCAATTTTCTATTTTGCATTGAATTTCAATGTGTCTGTACATTTTGGTTCATCAAACAGTAGAGATAACGTGCTTTCTGCACAACATGTTTATGTACAGTTAATAGATTCTTTTTATTGTTGATTAAAAAAAGAATAAAACAAAATGTATTAAAAACTCGTGAGCAATTAATGGGAATTTGCTTTAATGCAGAATAAAATTAATGTAGTTAAATTATAAACTTTGTACACAAGTGAACATAAGTTCTGATTATATTTGTCACCTTTATTCAGCATGTTTTTGGTACAAAGAATAGTAATGATTTATAAATAGTAGTATGCTTTTCAGCATGACAGTAGGAAATTTGAGGATACTGTTTACGTTTGTAACATCAGATAAAGTAGAGGCTTTTAGTCACTGTATGTTGCCTTCCATATGTGTGACAGGTTTGACTTAACCGAGGTGGAAAATGATGCCCCCAAGGATTTCAGGGATGAGCCTAGCTGGAGCAGATTGTGGCCAGTGACACTGGTTACAGGAGAACTATACACCAGGTCCTCATCTTCGTAAGAGATGAAGATATAAAAGAGCAGGTGCTGAATGCACTTCTGTGTACAAGTTTGACAAACACAATAGTTTTAAAAGATTGCCCTGAAACTTAATTTACAGCACGTATGTATGACATTAGGTATTTGTGGAAGGTGTTAATCCAATAATGTAGTCATGTGACTTCAAAATAGGAAGTTTTAATTAGTTCTCTTCTATTTAACACGTATGATGTTTTTATTTAGTTTTATTTGCATAATGAAACAACTAGAATAGTTTACAAAATAAATATTTTTTAACTCGGGACATTACAAATGAAATAATTTCAGAACCTATTTCAGAAAGCAGGTTTAACAAACCCTGAGTTTAAACCTGAACTCTGGGTCGACTAATGTTGTGCTGTCGACATTAACAATAACAATAATTAGTTCGATTAACTCTAAGTGATGTTAAACTTGATTAAAGCTTGTGCACAAGGAAATAAAAAGCCCTCATCAATGGAATGCAGATCATATGAGTCACCATGGCAACAGGAGGAAAGAAGGGCTTGAGCCTCCTACTTCTTCCTGTTAAAAATATTAATGACTGCATATACAGAATATGAGTGTGTTTAAGAAAACAAAAATCCATAACGTGAATATACTACTATAATATATCATTTAAAATTATTAATATATAATGTATAATATGTATGCAGGGGCAAGAGGCACAAAACATGGGTGCAAATAAAGAAGTGTAAAGTATAGTAGGATCAACTATATATAAGTAAGCAATTGTGGTATTGTTAAGCCTACATTACCGAATTAAATAGCATTGTGAGGCAACATTCAACATGATGCTGAAGAACCCTCATCTTTTGTTGCACTGCCTTTAGCTTTGATTGCAGCGTGGCATTGTTTATGTTTATTTTCATCGTTTTTGGATGATTATGGCTTTGATTATGGCATGGTTTTGACAAGACTTAAGATGGCTGGTTGACGTGTGAAATTTATTTTTTATGCTTGCAAATCCATGCACTCGCAATTATAGCCCAAATCTTGGCATTGTCTTCCTGAAATAAGTCCATGCCAACAGATGGGAAAATAACAAATGATGTGATAACCTGGTCAATCAGTACATTCAGGTCGTCATCTGACTTTGATGAATTTTATTGCCACATAACGTTGCTCAGCCTAGACCTGACCAACTGAAGCAACCTCAGATCATAACGCTACCTCCAGAGTCTTGTAAAGTGGCCACTATGCATGATGGACGCATCACTTCCCCTCGTACCCTGACGTGCACTTTGCTCTGGAATAGGGTCAATCCGAGCTTATCAAACAACATGACCTTCTTCCATTGTTCCAGTCCAATCTTTATGGCCAAATTGAAGCCATTCTTTTCAGATCATACTGCCAATTGTCAATTTGAAAAGGATACCTAAATATATTTATATGTGTCTCCAAATTTGACATCCATCCTAGATAATGGGGAAAAAAAGGCCTACAAAAACAGGTGGAAAAAAATTCTGTGGAATTCATCTTTTATAAACCTTGAGGGTCTGTGACTTGAGAGCTCCAAGTCGGTACAGTAAACATTTCAGTACAAGACTCACATTTCTGACAGCCTGACAGATGGTTGCCTTGGAAATATGATGGCTGAGAAATATTTAGATAAATGATTTATTGTGCAGAAAAATCATGGCGCTTAGACATCAGGAAATGATGCATCCCAGTAGAGACTGATCAGACGCTTGCGAAGGGGATTTCTGCAAAGTACTTGTGCTTTGATATCAACTGGCTCTTAAAAAAATTATTTTAGATGTCTGACCTTGAGTTTACAGGAGAAAATCAGGGTTAGTTGAGGAATCTGTACAGAATGTGCTGCCATAGTAACTGAATCTGAGGTAAGCTCAGTTGGCTTCTGGCTTCTGGAAACCCAAAGAGCCAACAAACTCAAAGTTTTTACTCAACCTGCTATGTGGAAGAATAAACAGAGGATATAAACATGGCTTTTATATTTGGTGTGGCCAGATTCAGAATATGATAGTGAAGTAATTTCAATTATGGTGCTGAGAACCATAAGTATGTACACTTCTAGCATGAACCGAATGAGTGGGTTGCTGGTTCACCCATCTCGTATCAGGTTTACCGCCCCAAGGTATAACCCTATCCAACAGTAGTTACCATAAATACCAGAAATTATTTGCTTAACAATTCTCAATACAGTTATGACTGTTGAAGTTTGAGTACTGTTTAATTTTATTACACACATCTACATTCATGGCCATTTTATAGGCATATAGTATACAACGTTTTGTTCAGGATGTTGACAGACATTTTTGGTTGGTGCCATTTGTCTTAAACCAACGGTATCATTGAGATGTTCAAAAAAAAAAAAACTACAGCAACGGTCCTAGGTCTGATCCACGCCTGTTCTACCATTTGACAAACTACCATGTCAGTGTCAGTGCTGAGAATCAGCTACGACCCAAATATTATCAGGTGGTACTGTATATGGTGTCCTCTTTCTAGTGATTGGCGGAGAATACATTACATATAGCGACATTGGCTACATTAAGTAAATACTTGTGTATCTATAAAAATACACTTACAATATATAGTATATGGCTAAAGGTATGTGGACTCCTGACCATCACACCCATATGTGGGGCTTCTTCAAACTGCTATGACAAAGTACACAAACCCATTACAGCAACATCAAACTAAGAGGCTTAAACTGGTTCCAGCATGATGATGAAATGAACTGCCAGTAAACATCCATCCATCCATCCATTTAGGAACCTCTGTAGTCCAACTAGTGACCGTGGAGCCCAATGGTGATTACCACTGCATTTATTCCCAGTTCACGGGAACGCCAATTAGCCCAACCCACCAAGCATGGGGAGAACATGCACACATACCCAAGCCGGGAATCAAACCCAGACCTGAGGGGTGCAAGGTGTAAGTACTAACCACAAAGACACCGTGCCACCTTAGTAGCCTGCACAAAGCCCTAATCTCAACCCAATCCAGGTGAACACCTTTGGGAAGAACTGGAACATTGATTGCACCACAGATTTCTTGCTACCTTAATCCACTAACGCTCTTATAGCTGAGGGGGCAAATCTCCAAACAGCTATGTTCTAAAATCTAGTTCAAAGAAATGTAGAGGTAATAATTACAGCAAACTGGGACAATCTGCAATGGGATATTCAAAGCACATGTTGGTGTGATAGTCATTTGTCCACAAACTCTACTAGGTAAAGTATAACAATATTAATTTTTAATATAACAATACTATTTTAATTCATCTCATCCTTGGACAACATTAAAGCCCTGAGATGTTTTCAGAAGCTGTATCATACTTGTGTCTTGATACAAAAGAATATCTTTAATACTTCCTACAAACCCTGATGTAAAGAGCCCAGACGTAACCCACCCTACATCTCTGTTCAGTTCAAAACCTCCGAAATAAAAAACACCCCCATAATTAATGGAAACATAATGTTCGAATGGGTCAATATCTTCAAAAATAACCATCTTACCATCCACATAAGCTTGTACGACAGTGTGATTGAGAGTAATACATATGTATATCCATTGTTCACAGCATAGAGTTGTGTTACGGGAAACGAGAGGAACTGCAATCTTCTCGCCGAGGTTGATGGCTATTTTGAGATGACCGTCCTGAAGTCCGACAGCAAGATAATCATCATCTTCACTCCCTGCCTTCCCCATCCACAAAATCATGCCATCTCTTGAGCTTGCTGAGAGATTAAATGATAACTGCGTGTGCATCAGGTTCCTTCTGCTGTATTTCGGGTCTCTGTATTTTAAATACGAGTTTCCAAGGAAGCGAATGGTTCTCAGGGACGCTCGTTGCTCGCAGTAGGTTCCGTGCCATCTGAGGCCACACATGCAGGAATATGTGGCTGATGTAACGTTTGGAATGCAGAGAGAACCGTGTTGGCACAGAGCTCCTACGCAATAAACAGAGTGCTGACAATACGCTCCCGTCCATCCTGCAGGACAAATGCAAACGAACGCATCATGGCTGTGTGCTTGGCAAGAACCCCCGTTCCTACACACTTTGTACCCGCACTTTGTCCCATCCCAATCCTTCACGTCGACCCCTCGTAGGGCCCCTCTCTCTGTGAGCTCAAGCTCATGGCCATTAACGATGACCTCACGGATGCTCCCGGTGAGACTAACCGCCTCTTTCTCCACTGCATCTCTGGAAACAGAACTCATCACAGACACTCCTCCAATGAACACCTCGGTTGAGATATCAAGAGTAGTCATGCCCTTAGAGGTGTTACGATGTACGCCGCTCTCATCCAAAACCAGATAGCCTTGGTTTCCGTCTCTCCCAGCTTTCACTGTATGCCATGTGCTTCCTGTGAGGTCCACTTTGTTTGGCGACTGTAGAACAATTGTTGTGTCACCAAGATTGTATCGCAGCTGTAGAAACCCTCTAGACAAAGACAGACTGATGAAATCACCTTGAGAGAAGACAGAGATTATAGATTAGTTTGAGTGTGAGTGTGTGCAGTCCTACTCCAGTAACAAGAACTTCTTTTGGTTATCAGGACCTAATAGCAAAGGTGAACAAAAATTCCTGACTACATAGTGCACTTGTTCATTTTGTAGCGTGTCTCAGGAAACATAGTAAAGAATATCCAGTGAACTCTTTCAAGAAACACAATGTACCATGAAATTGTGAAAGTGTTGACATGATAGCTACATCTAGTTTTTATAAAACAAAAAACTATTTGCATCTTAATATCAGAGGATAATGTATATTGAGATGAATCAAAGAAAATATTTCAGTTTTAACATTGTGTAAAGTAACGAAGTGTGATCATGTGATCAAGATACGACGTGAAATGCTTATACGTCTGCCCATGACCTAATAAGAAAAAGGATTTCTCTACAAGTGAGAGTACAATTAAACTGAAATTGTTAATTAATATAAGAAAAAATATATTTTTTATGAGTTTTGGCAACTCTTAACACAAATGTGCATTACTTGTGTGTTACTTTGGATTGTTTGTCAAGCATCTGTGCGTTTTGGTGCTCCATGTACAAATTGTTGAAAGACAACTTCCATAATGCATATGAATTTGAAATCACTATCATAGACATTGTAATGAATTTATTAAGATATCTATGCACTTTAAATCAACTCTACTGTGACGCCGTTCGCATGTGTTTATTTCCCTCACGCTAGTATATAACGAAGTGTACAGTGGAACCTTGGATTATGAGTATAATTAGTTCCGGAAGTGGGCTCGTATTCACTCGTAAATCAAAGAAAGTTTTCCCATAAGAAATAATGGAAACTCAAATTATTCATTCCACAGCCCAAAAAATGAATACATAAAAATAATTAATACAAAATATAAAATAAAAATAAAACAAATTAACCTGCACTTTACCTTTAAAAAAAGTAAAAATAAATCCTGACATATAAGTGTTTCCAATTATGCCCGCAGGCGCTGTATGTGTGTGTGTGTGTGCGTTAACAGAAAGACTGCTTTGTGGGAAAAATTAGCAAGGAACATCGATAATGACACTTGCGTGAGCGCACACTAACGAAATGGCTGCTGTAAAGTAAAACAAATGAACCTGCACTTTACCTTTGAAAAGAATCGCGACAGAGCAGTGTTTCTGTGTAGAGCAGAGTGTGTGTGTGTTTGAAGCCGGGAGGGGATGGGGGGGGTGTAAAGGCGAGAGTGTGAGTGTGAAGGGGCACGGTGTCAAATTACGTTCGCGGACACATAATGGACAAACTGGAGCTTTAACCTCTCTAATGAGACTTTTTTTGCTTTACACGCACACACACACATGTTACAAGCTCACTGTACACACACGCATACAAAATAAAATATGTTTTACGCGCACATACGTGATCACAGTGTTAAAGTAAACAGTACACGAGTGCACTCTTCCACTATGAATTCTGTTGCTTGATCTCAGGGTTATACCCATACACCCAAGTTTTGTCACTGGTAATGATCCTTGACATGGAGGACGGGTCATCCACGCCATGGCATTCTTGGCAGACCATGATGCAAAGTTCCTTCTGCTCCTGGACCAGCAGCCTGGGGATAAACTTGGAAGCAACACGGCACATAATGTTCAAATAACCCGTGAAGTTTGCCTGGACTCTCCCGTACGACAAAGGCAGCAATGTTATAGATTGTGCTCCGATGATCATCATGCAGAAGTCACCCCATGGTTTTTACATTTTCAGGGTTTAAACTCGTTGAAGACCTTTCTGATCTCTCATGGTCTTCCAGTGACTTTCTTCCGCTCTTAAAAACATGCATGCCACTCGAAAGAACTCGAACGACTCATTGCTGCATCGCTGCAAACTTGTCCCTTATCTCTGTGGCATATTTGTCCAGTTTAATGCAGAATTTCACATTCGCTCTTTGTTCTAACTTGCTATTGCACATGATCAGAACAGCACCAGTTGCACAGCACCATATACACAGGTACACAGGAGAATGTCGAAGGTTGGTGCCTTCTGTGATTGTGCATGCTGCCATCTCTGTTGGCGTGTTACAAAACTAGTCTCGAAACTTTTTGATACCGCCTTGTATAACATAAATGAAAACATGAGTTGTTACTTTGGTTACTGGCGATGCTTTGAGCAGCCATTTTGGTTACTTCAGTTTCTGAAGTTGTGGTTAACAAGACTATCCTGTGAAGAAATTCTCAGCTGATTTGTTTTGTTTGTTTTTTCCTATTCGAAATAAATAAATCTAGCCCCGTACTGTCGACCAATCAGGCAAGCTTAGCATCGTTAACTATTGAAGCAATAAAATGTACTTTTTTCTATTTTGTGGTTTCATTTCAACAGTCTGATTACATCATTCTTTAGTAATATATTTCTATTCTGGATGGCTCCTATTTGTAAAACAATGAAAGAGTTTGTGTACCCTATCATACATTTCTATCTTTACTTCATTTTAATGAGAAACAATGGAACAGTTTCATCATTTTCCATCTGTGCTCTGCATGTATCACTTCATAGGAATCCCAGAAAAACACACTGTTTTACATTTTTAGCTGTGCCCTGCTGAACAAACCGTACAGCTAATTATCAAGCCTAATTGTCTTTGTAATCATTACGGTTTTTTTTTTTTACACCGAGTAATAAGATGTAAGATGTCTAGGACTGCTAGCTGCTAGAGCACCAAAACATGATTAATTATGTATTGAGTAATACTAAACTTAGAAATAAACTCACTATTAACTTGGTAAGACTCTGGAGATACTGTAGCTGGAGAGAGTTTTTTCGTACCGGTTTGGTCACTCAGATACTGTGCTGTGTAGAACAGGATGCCCTCTGGTGCAATCGTCGTGAACTGCAGTAGAAGGTGTGTTCTGTGTCTCATGCGTATGAGGGGAAAAGCCATCCAGGAGGACCGATTAGCTTCAAAAAATGGATCGCTGATGGACAAAACTATAGGGACGAAAAGGGGAATAATCAGACTTAAAAAATGTATAGGACATATTTGTTAAAAATGATTACAATTTCATAAAACCAATATATATATATATTTATGATATTTGGAATGGCATTGGTTTTGGGTTTGAGATCAAAAGATAAATATGAGATAATAGACTGGAATTTCATCTTTCCTTTTTCTATAGTTGCTCAAGTATGCCCTTAAAGTATACCTTAATGGGTTAAACAGGGTAAAACAATATGAAGACTAGAGAGCTGTCTATGGGATAAATGCAAGCCATTTGGAAGCTTAGAAAAGTAGCCAATTTGATCATTGCACAATCATTGTGCATAGCTAATACAACAACTGGAAATGTCTGAATAAAGAAAGTCAGAAAAAAACAACAACGGAAGTTGATGGCAGAACTGTTCTGAGAACTGTGGAGAAAAATCTGAAACAGCTGTTAACGTTACCACCAACAACCTCCAGAGTGAAGGTAAAGGTATCACAAGCCACTGTTTAAAAAAGACCTCCAGAGAAGAGGCCATCCCACAACTCATCCGCAGAAGGCTAGATTGGAATTAGTAAAGAAATTCATACTGAAATGAGCCACACTAGGGTAGCATCGGCCGAAGCAACGAAAATAAACTGTGAAAAGAAAGTACCAAGCTGCTTTGATGCTAATCATATAAGCCCCTTGGTCAAGCATGGTGGAGGTAGTACTATGGCTTGGTCTTGCATGGATGCTTCTGGAATAGGCTCACTAATCTTTATTGATTATTTCTCTCATGAATGTTGCATCAGAATTTACAGATGCAGGCATTTATTTCCTCCAGGAGAAAGTTTATCATGCAACATGATCTAAATCACATCAAAGCACCTCATCAGGGGAAAAAGATGGAAGGTTCTACACTGATCAATCAATGAGTTGACCAATTAGGCATAGATTTCACCTCTTGAACAGGATACTGAAACAAACAGCAACAACAACAACAAAAAAGCTATGGAACAATCCTAAAAAAACAAGGAGTGTAACAGGTCATTGATGTCAGTGGGCTGCTGCCTTGTTATTGCAAGCAATGCAAAAAATCCAACCAAATATTATGTTGTTTATTATTTCTATACTTTTGCTCACCTAAAAAGTTAGCAAGTTTTTTTTAAAAGAAGTGTACATGTAAATAAGAGAAAACGAATTGGCCTTGTCGTTCCAATACTTTTGGTCAGGATCATATATTGATTTCATTTATAATACTGTGGGCATAGAAATCCCCCCCCCCCCCCCCAAAAAAAATCATATTTTGTTGCTTTGTAGCCTGAAATGACAGTGTAA
>JAQMYK010000013.1:9542679-9552728 GCA_030014345.1 Clarias buthupogon | reverse complement strand
GGGAGGAAACCGGAGTACCCGGAGGAAACCCACCAAGCACGGGGAGAACATGCAAACTCCATGCACACAGAGACGGCGACAGTGCTAACCACTACACCACCGTGCCGCCACCCCTGGTTCCTCTACTACTTGACATATGATTTATGTCAAGAATTTATATTTTTTTAATGGAAAAATTAAAAGTGAGTTGTAAGTGTAGTAGATGAGTGCTTGGTCAAGTTGATCAACTATTTAGGGGCGGTGGTGGCTCAGTGTGTTAAGGTTCTGAGTTACTGATCAGAAGGTTGATGCTGTTGGGCTCCTGAACAAGGCCCTTAACCCTGTCTGCTCCATGGGGTGCTGTATAATGGCTGACCACAGCCTACTAACAAAAAGCTGGGATGCTGCGAAGAATAAAGTATTTCACTTTGCAGTAATGTATTATAAATTAACAGATTTATGTTGTGATTTTACAAACTAAAAGCATCTAAAATATATCAAATAAAATGCAAAATTTTATGACATGCCAGATCATGTGCTATTCCGTATTTGCTATTGTATTTGTTGTGTGATGAATCCAAATTGCTTTGCACTTAAAACAGCCTTGACCATTCATTGGCATGAATTTCACGAGAAGTTAGAAGTATTCTTTTGAAATGCTGGCCCATGCTGAAGTGTCTCTTCAATCATAAGGATTTCATGCTGTGAATCTCACAGACCACATTCCTATAGATGTTCTATAGGACCATCACAGATGGCCACTGAGGAAGAAGATGATGATGATTGATTATTTTCTTTGTAACATGCTGCATTATGATGCTGGAAGTAGCCATTAGAAGATGAGTAAATGGTGGCCACTGATGCGCATGGTTAGCATCAATACTCAAATACGCTGGGACATTCCGCTTGAATCAGTCGGTCTGGCCATTCTCCCTTGACCTCTCTTATCAACAAGGCATTTCCATCTGCAGACCTGTCGCTCACTGGATGTTTTTTCTCGAACACTATTCTAAGTAAACACTACAGAATGTGGAGTGTGTGAAAATCCCAGGAGATCAGCAATTATAAAAATACTCAAACCAGCCCATCTGGCAGCAACATTCTTGCCACAGGCCAAAATCACTGAGATCAGATTTTTTAAAAATTCCCCATTCTGTGACGGTTGACGTGAACATTACCCGACGCTGCCAGCCCGTATCTGGATGATTTTACGCGCTGCTGAGACATCATTGGCTGATTAGACGGCTGCATGAATAACTAGGTGTCCAGGTGTTCCTAATAAAGTGCTCAGTGACTGTACAGTATGTTGGCAATATACATAACTACTATTAGAGTTCACTTTCAGGCTTTTATTATTTCCGTGCTTTGCTTTTTGCATCAGACGGTTCTGTTTTTCATTTTTTTAAATTGCGTATTGCTTTTATGGTACCCTGTTTGAACTTGTTTGCTTTGATGTCCATTTAAAGTCTCTTAGGAATTCCTACATAATGAATGATGCTGCTTATGGCAGCCACGAGGGCAGGGTGGAAGCGAATTTGTGGCTGAGGCTAAAAATGAATAAAATAAGTGGCAGAGAAATCCATAGCGTCACTGTCTTAGAAGATCCATAATGCTAGTCTATGTACAACTAATAATGTAGAGTGAACATACATACAGGCATGACACGAGAGCATCAGGGCTGAATGGTTCAGGCTGAGGCGAAGATCAATATCTGCATTAAATAAATTCAATCTCTTGGTAGGTACCTGATAGCAAGTGTTTCTATACAACTTGGACCAGTTTTTTTTCTTTGCCCGTGCATGGACACACACACACACACACACATATATATATATAAATATATATGCATTTCAGGGACACTGTTATGTTGCTTATTTGGACACATTAACATTTTTATTACATACTACTCCAATACATTTTGCCCTTATCTTGCCAAGGACATGGCTGACTTACGACTAACAGACTGCCGGCTTTGGCAGAAACCTGCACTTGGTTCCCTGTTCTGTTCATTTGGCCAAAGAATTTAGGGCTGTATCTGACAGTCAAGATGACTGATGTGTTACTCTATAAGGAGGAGTTGAGTGGATAATGTACAGCTGTTCACATTTGGCCTCTCTTCCCCTTTTCTCTTAACCAGCCAAAGGATCTGTCTTAGCATCGTCTCACGCAATGAAGTCGGGTCCATGAATCAATGCCAGGATTGTATGTTGGTGGGAGGCTTTTTTTTTTTATTTTATTTTTTTTAAAAGGGGCAGCTTGGGCATGGCAATAAAAATGTCATCTTTCAGCGGTACTGCAGAGCATGGTTGACTGAGAAAGGTTTTAGTACTTGTGTGCGTGTGTGTTTGTGTGTGTGTGGGGGTGGGTGGGTGTGTTGGGTGGGCGGATGGCTGTTATGTTGGGCTATAGGGGCATAACAACAACAATGCCACTGTAAGTGTGAGACAAAATGAGCATGGGGTGTCTAGAAGGAGGTACAGGAGATAAGGGCAAAAAAAAAAAAAAAAAAAAAGGGGGGGAGGGTGGAGAGTATTTGCAAACCATCTGTTGAAAAATGGCAGGCTGCAAACATCAGCTGTGAGCTTGGAGGAAAATTGTTCCTCCTACTCACTGGTGGGTTGGAGCTATTTGGATTACAGTTAGGGCAGCAGAAAGCAAAGGCAGTTATCTGCTGTCAAAAATAAGCCCTACAGCTAGTTTTCTGCTTTTAAAGCCAATGCGTCTTGTGTCTTAACGTCTTAATGTCTTCAAGCTGTGTTACCGAGGGTGACGTACACACGAGTCAAAGTACAAACCCTCTGCTTTGGCTGATTTTGAATGGAAAATGGAGAGAAGAATGGATAGTGCCGCAAGGATGCTGTCGTAATTTCATGCAGGGAATCCAGGTTGCAATTTGAACAGAGCGCAGACATGGGATCAAAAAGAAGTATCAAGAAAATTGTTGGTACATAAAAAAAAAAAAAAATCTACTTGAAGAATGCTGGGAAAAATGAGGGAGTGAGTGGGATGTAAATTAGACTATTTAAATGCAAACCCAGAAGGCCAGACTTCTCCGATTGGGTTTGACCCTCTTTTTTTTTTCCAAGTGTGCTATTAGATGTACCGCTAGAACGCAACAAACAAGCTACATTGTTGTTGGCTTTGGAGAAAAAAAAAAATCTCTTCAAGGCAATGTTAAACCAACGACAAAAGGATTCACTGTAATAGACTTCACTTTGTCAAACCGTCCATGAAAACTAAACTCTTCAATAAGTAGAGCGCTACAAGTTTAAGCCGGGCTACAAGTTCAGATCAGAACTGTTTGAACAGCAATGAAGTTTCACCAGTAAACCGTAAATAAGTGCATGCTGTCAAAAAAAAGAAAAAAACCCCACTTTGAACAGGCCGTAATTCAGGCAAAAAGCACATCAGTCTAGATGAGCTTTTGAAAGCCTCAAGGGTTTAAAAAGAGAGAGCATCCTCTATAGTAATTATACTGTTAATGTCAGTTTGAACTGAATTATATTGAATCTAATCATAGTTTTTAATCATCTATTTTCGTCTGTGTAATGTAGAATGGGTCTGGTACTGGTGCAAAACCCACCAAATTACATCAATTTTTTCATATCAAGCAAAAATCTGATAATGTGATCATCAAAAGAGAATTGCTTTTAACTAAAGTGAACAGAATTATAAGTATGCACAGGAGGAAAAAAAAAAAAAAAAACGGCCACAATCAAATGATTGCTCGAGGTTAACACGGTCACACATCCACACCTTTGTTAGCATACATCAGTAATGCAATCAAGTCTGTGATTACAGTCATTTTCAACTCAAGCACGTGCCTGCCTGCTAACATCGCGCACACACACACACACACACACACAGTTTCGTTATCCCAGAGACGGTACATGGACATTAGTCATTCTACAGAAATAGCTAACTACCAGCATTAGAATTTGAAAGTAATTATTGGGAATAGTGAAAGCAGAGAAATAATGTACTGTCGTGTCTCCAGAAGATGTTTCCAAAGTCAGCTATTAGATGAAGCTACATCCCTTAAATTTACTCTCTTTAGCCGTAATGCTATGCCAATATGTTGGCTGATGAGCAAGCACTATTTGCAGCATCATTTGATCAGGGACGTGCTACTGAATATCTTGCACCATATTTAAGACAATTTTTCATACACGTTCTGCACAAACAATGACAATAAAAAAGAAAATACACAATACTATCCTCATCTAGATCAACAGTGCAGAGGTAGGAGCTAATACTACACCTTTCTCATCCTCAGGACCACCTGACAGCTTTGGATCGCTTATCGATTAATTAGCAAAAGAGTAAAAGATGCCGGCGTGTGAGATGGAAGCACTGTTGAGGAATATAGGGAAAACAGCACTGTTTAATGTCTTTAACAAGGGCTTGGGGACCATTTGAAGGGACCATTTGAAGGACCAGATGAAGAAGAGCACTTGCTTACCTGATGCAGGTGCCACCATTCCGGCATGGTTGGTGCTGACACACTGGCGTATCACAGTTGTGGATGTTTTGGCCTTGATGAGCCTCTTCCATTATACTAATTTCCCAAGAGTTCAACTGAAGCTCCATAATGCAGCCCACAAAACCAGAGGTGTTGCCTATTTTGCCATGATGCTTAGAAGGAAATGGAACAGCACCAAGGAAAGTGGGTCCAAAGACAACCTGATTATAAAAATCAATCAAACAAACAAATATCATATTGTAGCAGAATATATATTTTTCCCTTTTCTTTCCATAGAAAGAATAAAATAAATAAATAGAACCGTGACACAATTTTGGATTAATCAGTTGACATTATTTGTACCCAAGTGTACCAAGAAATTAGGACCAAACATATTCCCTGAAGTGCTTAGCTTAAAATAATACACAGCTAATTAACTTTAATCGAAAGCATTTACAAGATTAAATGTACAGCCAACTTACGGATCTCTTTAGTGATTATACATTTTGGAAATTAAATACATTTTATTCTCCGGAGCATTATAAAAGCACCATTAAAGCCAAGATAACAGCACGTATTTTGATATGAATCTCAGTATAATTATGGCGGTGCCTCAGAACAGTCAGTTTTCTCCTTTCAAAAACAGGAAACCAGGCAATCAACCAAATGTCGACACTCTGAAATTTGTGCTTTTATTAGATGAGAATTAATAACACTATTGAGGATGCACAAGCTCTAACCTCAGCAGCAACTTCATTAGGTACACATAGCTAGTACTGGGTTGGACTCCCTGTTGCCTTCAGAACTTAATTATTCATGGCATAGATTCAAGAAGGTGCTGGAAACATTCCTTAGAGATTTTTGGTCCATATTGACATGATAGCACGATGCAGTTGCTGCAGATTTGCCAGCTGCACATCTACGATGCAAATCTGCCTTCACATCCCAAAGGTGCTCTATTGAATTTAGATCTGGTGACTGCGGAGGCCATTTGAGTACAGTGAGCTCATTGTTAAGTTCAAGAAACTAGTTTGAGATTCTTTTATCTTACATGTGACATAATGCATTATCCTTTGATCATAATGGATTATGGACATGATCGGCAACAACACTCAGGTAGGCAGTGGCATTTAAACAATGTTCAGTTGGTACTAAGGGGCACAAAGTGTGCCAAAAAACATCCCCCATACCATTACACCATTACACCAGCAGCCTGAACCATTGACATAAGACAAAATAAATCCATGCTTTTTTCTACCAGATTCTGACCTAAAGTTGCAGCAAATCAAGATTCATCAGACCAGGCAATGTTTTTCCAATCTTCTAATGTCCAACTTTGGTCGAATGGTAGCTTCAGTTTCCAGTTCTAAGCTGACAGGTGTGGCACCCGGTGTGGTCATCTGCTGCTGTAGACCATCTGCTAGAAGGTTCAATGTTTTGTGCGTTCAGAGATGCTCTTCGGGGTACCTTGTTTGTAAAAGGATGCTATTTGTGTGGGAATCCCAGTAGATCAGCAGTTTTAGAAATACTTAAACCAGCCTGTCTGGCATCAACAAACATGTCATGTTCAAAGTCATTCAAGTCACTTTTCTTCCCCGTTATGATGCCTGTTTGAACTTCAGTAGATCATCTTGCCACATGCATTACATTATATACTGTATGTATGGTAATTACAATATGCATATATGGAAAGATAAGCATTCATGGCTTACCAGATATCTTCGATTTTAATTGCTTTAAAAAAAAAAACTTAATTATATGATAATTATGAGAGCCAAAACCTGTTGAGATATCCACATTTTACAGATTAACATTTACAAAATGGCCAACATTCTGATTTTGTTGGTACCAGATAACACAACCAAAAATAAACCCCTTCTATAACTGTGCGGTATTAGGTCAAAAGTGCAATTGAATGACAGGAAATGGGTTTGAGTTAACATTAAGTCCATTTTGTGGAATTTTGTTGTACAAAACTGTTTTGCTTTTAAAATATTTACTCGGTGGCTAAAGTGGTTAGCACAGTCGTCTTGCACTTCCGGGGTCTGGGTTCGAATTCTGCCTCGGGGTCTGTGTGCATGGAGTTTGTGCATGTTTTCCCTGTGTGATTGGTTTCCACCAAGTACTCCGGTTTCCTCCCACAGTCCAAAATCAGGCAAATTAGGCTAAATGGCGTTCACAAAAATAGCCCTTCTATGGATTGGCATCCCATCCCTGCCTCCTGCATCCCTGTGTACAGTGAATCTTATATATAGTGAAGGATATTTATTCCTGTTGAGTGGAACTGGTACCTATCCAGGGAATGGTGCATGAAGTGGGAAAATTATTAAAATATTTACAGTATGAGACACCAGTCTATCACAGGGCACCATTCACGCAACATTTATACACTCCTAGGTGTCGTTTATCTTAATTTAAGTTAGTTTGTCACATATACATTACTGCACAGTGAAATTCTTTCTTCGCATATAGTATCCCAGCGTATCTAGGGTCAGAACACAAGGTCAGCCATGATACACCGCACCAGGAGCAGATAGGGTTAGGGGCCTTGCTCAAGGGCCCAACAACGGCAACCCATCGGAGCTGGGGCTTAAATTGCTGACCTTCAGATGAGTAACTCAATGCTTAGCCAACTGCTTAGAGAAAAGATGCACAGAAACTTCATACAGAGAAACATTCAAACACAGGACTGAACCTGGGACCCTGGAGCTATAAAGGCAAGAGCTCTACTTTCTGCACCATGGTAAAGAAAAGAGCAGAAATCCCTACAGATGTCAGCTTTAGATAAGGAAATCATTGCCCCAAACAGAAAACGAACATCTCCGCTTTCTCAGTCTGTACAGTGATACATGGGGAGGCATTTCTGCCTAACAACCTTAAAGTGCCAGGTTTGATTCTTAGCTTGGCTTGCTGTCTGTGAATGTTCTTGCTGTGTTTATGTTGGTTCTCCCAAAAACATGTTAAGTTAAGCCTTTATTTGTCACATATACTGTACATTACAGCACAGTGGAATTCCTTCTTCGCATATCCCAGCGTAACTGGGGTCAGAGCGCAGGGTCAGCCATGATACAGCGCCCCTGGAGCAGATAGGGTTAAGGGCCTTGCTCAAGGGCCCAACAGTGGCAACCTGGTGGAGCTGGGGATTGAACCGCCGATCTTCTGGTCGGTAACTCAGTGCCTTAGCCCTCTGAGCCACCACTGCCCATCTACTGTGTTACATGTTATCTACTGTGACTCTTACAAAGACTGCATGAGTTAGTCATAGTTCGCTGCAGGCACTAAATATAAAACACAATTTTGATTGACACTGTTTTTTTTTTAATTTTAGTTCTTTTTCATTTTTTTCACAGTGCAGTCGTGCCGGTTGTAAACATATGAAGATTAATTTAAATAGTAATTACTCAAGAAGATTTTCACCAAACGACTACTTAAGACTTTTATTAAAGTGAATTATTACTACAGTAGCAGTACTTTTACTGAAGCCAATGTGTGGTGTATAATTTCCCCTAAGGCACGACAAATGAAACTAATTTTACTGGCTGCACATACAATATGATATATGTATGATTTTTATGCAGTTCAAAGAATTGTAATAAATAGTGTTCAAATTGAATACATTATTAAAAAAAAACAATATGATCATTTTTAATGAAATATTTCAGTTACAGTGCCGTAGTCGGGGATGTTCAACATTGTTGCTGTTTGGGAAAATAACCTACAGTACTTTGATAAAGTTGAACAGTTATGTTTTAAGGGAAGACCACATTCAGGAAAGAACCGGAGCCAAACTTGAGAATCTGTTTTTAGGTGCATTATTGCATTATTTTCCATCTTTTCAACTGTCATCTGAAGACATGCAGTAGCTTAATCATTTGCTGAGCACAGAAGTTTTGGCTGCTGAAATTTACTCAAGGGGAAGCAATATCCTTACCAAATTAAATAAGTATACAATTCAACAGGCACATTCGACTGAGTCAGCACATCGCTACTCGGATTCTTCCTCTGAAAGCTAAAAAAAAGTCAGTATAGCACTATTTGTTTTCCCACTCTTAATGAAAGGACCAATAAGTGGTCCTTTTTTGATTAAAGTTTAGTCCGGTACATCTCCTGTTTTGGTTTGATATTAACTGATGAAATAGAGTAGAAATCAACGCCAATAACAAAGTCCGCATGCCATTATTGTACAGCTTAAACATACCAATATGCAATATTTGAGCCTGGTTTATATCTTTAATACATCTGTCATATAATATGAGTGACAAAGTCATTTATAGCATCATAGTGCTGATCTCTCGAATCCAACGGATTATCCAGTTTTATATAACAGCAGCCCTGACGATGGTGCTGCCTGTAATTTAAACAATATAGATAATTTCTATAGAAACCACTAATAAACTGCTACTTATACATCTTATAAGCATTGTGAAAGTATGGCCAGTATGGTCTGCTACCATGTACCACTAAAAGATTCAGTAGTGAAAGAGTGGGTAGCAGATGCCTGTCAAAACCAGTCACTTTCAGCAAGAAAACGCACCCGTGTCATCTTAAACAGATGTCTCCTTAGTCATTCCGAACTGCCTCTGTACCATCGATCTTTCATTACCGCAAGCTGGCATGAGCATGAGATCCATCCAATATGCTGATGTTCATCGCTCACCTCTCTGCTTCTAAAACAAGTCTGAATCCCCCTCTAATTTAGGGGCAGTGGAGGAGCAGAAGGTCTCCGGTTTGAGCCCCAGCTCTGCTAGGTTGCCGCTGTTGGGCCCTTAAGCAAGGCCCTTAACCCAGGGTGGAGTAAATGGCTGACCTTGCTTTCTGACCCCTGCTTACTAACAAAAAGCTGGGATATGAGAAGAATAAAGAATTTCACCGTGGAATAATGTACAGTATGTGTGATGAACAAAGGCTGAACATAAAGGCTGAACATACCCCTGAACAACGGCACTACTTGGTGTGTGAAACAAGGGATTCTAACTTGCACCCTACATGGTGCACTAGCTTTGCTTTTTACACTATTTGAGATTCAACCCTGGAACGGTTGGAGTTGGTTAGATGAGGCTATTCTAAAGCATAATAAGCAGAGACATAAAGAGACATACATTTTACAGGAGTGTGTACCACCTCTGGTTTATTCTCCTTGCCTTTGGCTACACAGTACTGGTAAAACATTTAAATTACTTTCACCCCGCTTACATCTTTATTTTAGGAATAATTACAAACAAATAAGAAAAAAAAAATAAAGGAAATGTATAATAATTTCCATGGTGAATATGTTCTGTTAATAATAAGTTTACTGGTTTTTATCAGGTTTACTCTGAATTGTCTGAATGATTAAAGTTTTTAACAACAGGAAATTTTTTACAGAATAAAGAAATGAGCTATAAAACCAGTTAAAAGCATGATTTCATGTCATTTAAAAGTAGTAGTAGTAGTAATAATAATAATAATTAAAAAAAAACATGCTATAAAAAAAGAGGGAAATAATTACTTTGTATCCTAGAGAATAATACACTTCTGAGTGACATGTCTATAAATTTTATATAATACCAATTATATATTGTATATCATAAAATATACCATCATGTATTTTTTAAAAATCTATTTTTCC
>JAQMYK010000013.1:9527583-9537612 GCA_030014345.1 Clarias buthupogon | reverse complement strand
CCAAATAATTTCATAAAAGCGGGACCCGCGGGTTGGAAAAATACCTGACCCGCGCATCACTAATGCAGTCGGTAGATCTACCGCACGACTGTTTCACCAATCAGGTCATGCGGCATAGTGGGAGAAAAACCTTCAGCCGGTGTTCTATAAAGTCATCCTACCTGTGAATCCGTCCTACATACACTCTCTTGCACCTGCGCAAACAAAAGTTTCCGGATCTTTTCTAATTTTGCGGAACGCCCATAAATCCATCACTAGAAAAAAAAAAAAAAAAGTACTGTAACGTGTTACGTTCCCGTGTTACTTTGTTCTGTAGCTCTTGTTTGCACATTGCACGTGCATGTATGTAGCACCTTGGTCCTGGAGGAACGATATAGTTGGAATGACAATAAAAGCCAACTTGACTTGACTTGACTTGACCATGCTGCTACTAATGGGATCTCGCGGTTAGTGTACAATGTTGCAGTGAGTATAGAATGCTTCTTTTCATGTTTGTGTAATTATATGTTAACATTAATTGTACATATAATGTTACATTAACAGTCTCTGAATATATAAGTGTATTTCAGTACAGAATTAATCGACAACAATCTCAAAAAATATGATGCATCCCTGGTATCATATACAAAGCATGTTTCGCTTGCAAAAGAACAGCTTCATACTGCGGTGTCTTCTCTATCTGCCAAAACAGTCACAGTTTAGCATTTATATATATATACTTGAGTATCTTTTCACTGACAACTTTTTTACTCTTACTTGAGTACATTTTTTGGATACTTTATCCACCCCTGGAGATGTTCAAATGAGAAAAAAAGAATAGATTCTTTCTGAATTGCTCAATTTCCTGCTTTTTAATCCCCACACTGGCTTACTATGGAGTAAAGTGTCTGCTTATATTGTCTATAATTAAATGACTGTAATCCTGAAATCCTGAATTTCCCTTTAAGAGAGAAATCAATAATATTTCTGCTGGTGTCTAACAAAAGTATAGCTGAAGGATTGAAAAAATATTACAAAAACAAGGTTACAAGAGTTTTTATAACCTAGAAAGCAGAAACACAACAACAACAACAATGAAAAAAGAAAAGAAAAAAACTCCAAGGTCCTGATTTAGCATTGTTCAAAATACCCCGCCGTTCCTCATTGTACCACAACTGTCAGCATTCCCAAAATAAGCATCTGCTTTTTCCCATCTGGGAGCTTCTCTTGCTGTTTCTCTAAAGCACCAAACAGACTTCTATTTCTGATTGTAGCAGGGGTTGGGGATGGAAAAATAAATATAAGATTGTCTAATGACCAGATGCATGCAATCAGACCGATTGCCCTTGCACTAATTTGAATCAGCCTTGCAGGACACCTTGTTGTAGGCAATCACTACCCTTCAACTTCAGGTAGCGCTAATTACAAGGCTAGGCGAGCTACGAAACCCGTTCTGCATACAGATTGATGCATTAACACCCAGCGTGGCCTGCAAGCAGTAAATGCAAACCGATGGGCCAAGTATTATACATGTATCAGGTTATGAGACTTGATTGCAGCCCTTTTATGATGCTACTGTTTATGAAATCTCTAATAAAGCCTATAAGGCTGTGATCTATAATGAAGTGATGCTTATCTTAATTATGGGATGTTAATCACATTACAGATATTGTACAGCTGTTTATATTAAGAAGCCTGGCACAAGATGAGATCAGAGTTTCTGAATCTATTTGCAAATCGCTTCAGTGCCTCAGTTTCAATTTTATTACAAAGTTTTTAGGAAGTAGCGAAAAATGAAAGATCTATGACAATCTATAAAATAAAATAAAAATCTTAATATCTACCTGTGTAATGAAAGCGGCAGTTTGACGGGAACTGAAAGAAGCCTTGAATACTAATGCTAAAATTTTTCTGAACCCTATATCAAAACTAAATTAGCAAAAAAAAAAAAAAAAAAAAAACATATGCACACTTTGCACTTGGATAGGAAAGAACAATGAGGAGAAAAAAAATGAAAGTGAGGAAAATAGTAGGAAAATGAGCCTTATCTACTGGTGCTACCACCTTCTCTGAACCTCATCAAAACAATATTTGCATTTGCACTTGAAGAAAATGCACAGAAAGAAAGGAAGGAGGAAGGAAAAAGAGAAAAAAAGAGATTTTAAAAAATAATATAAAATATATTATACTTTATATTATATATAGTATTAACTAATAATACAATTTTATACTGTATAAAGATGATACATAATATAATAATATAATATAATAATATAATATAAAAATAAGTCTCATTTTCAAAGAGAGAGGTTTTTTTTAAGTGTCTTCTTTGTTTTTAGAAAACAAGAGAAATATAAAAAAAAACAATATAAGGAATATATTATACTATATATTATATATACTGCCTAATAATAAAGATAAATAATCCAAAATAATAAAAATACTAATATAATATTAATATGAAATAATAAATAAATAATAGTAAAATTATTATACTAAAAACCAATAAAAACTTAATTTAAAACTTTACAAGTATAAAAATCTCTCTCTCTCTCTCTCTTTTGATTATATATAAATTCAAATCAAATCAAATTTTATTTGCAGTGTTGGGGGACGTTACTTTTTAAAGTAAATAATTACATTACAAAATTAGTCATTAAAAAGTAATCAGTTACATTCCAGCGTTACTTTCTGATAGAAGTAACTAGTTCGAGTACTTTTCCATTGCAGAAAATGAAAACTCCTTTGTGATTCCTCATGAATGTTGTTTTAGTCAAGACCTTTTGGCTTGTAGGGCAACTTTCACACACACACATCTACACACACATACACACACTAATGTGTGTTGTCACTGCTGTCTGTCAGATTACATAAATTGTTTGAATAACGGATTACATTTTAAAAAATATTACTAAATAACTGAGTACTTAAATGGTGGACCTAACGTGTTAGATTACTCGTTACATCAAAAAGTAATCCAAGTATGCCTCCGAGTGGCGCAGTGGTAAAATGCTCGCCCTATCATCCGGAGATCGCTGGTTCGAACCCCGGGTGATGCTGTTACCTCTCACAGCCGGAGGTCTAGAGAGAGCTGATTGGTCGAGCTCTCTCAGGGGGGAGGGATGAGAGGTACTCGCGCTCCCACATTAATCACGGCTCTACAGCCAATCAGGGACGTCTGTGAGCTCGCGCACGCGGAAGGAGCGGCTAGCGCTTTCCTCCGAGTGTGTTACTCCACCCCTAATGGTGCGCGAGCAAGCAGTTCGAAAAGATGCAGTCGGCTGACGTCACGCGGTTCGGAGGAAACACGTGATGGTCTTCGGCCCTCCCGACTGAGTGGTAGTAGTAGCCTTAATGTGGGAGCCCCCTAGTGATGGGGAGGAGTTGGCCACGACTAAATTAGGGGAGAAAATTGGACCCCCCCCCCCCCCAAAAAAAAAATAAATAAAAAGTAATCCAAGTACTCCGTAACGCGTTACACTCAACTCTGTTTATTTGTGACATACAAAGTCATACACAGTACGATATGCAGTGAAATGCTTAAACGACCTTAAAAAAAAAAGATTATTAATAGGAAATAAATATGGAATAAAATAAAAAATAAAACATAGAAAATTACTTTAGCTAAGGAAAAAATATATATCTATAGAAGATAAGACAAAATAGAAAATAGAAAAATATAAGAAAAACCTAGCTGTAAAAATATGGAAAAAAAATTATTGGACGTACAAATATAGAAAAATATAGAAACTTTAGTGGGGAGATAAAGTGGGATTTAAATAGAAATACAGTATATAAGTATATATAGGTATGCAAGTGTGTGTGTGTGTGTGTGTGTATATATATATAGTAAAGAAAAGATAAAATAATATGTACAAAAGAAACGATGAGAAATGAAGAAGTAAGAAAACAAAGAGGGAGAATTAAGATGAGTGAATAAGTGGCCATGAGGTCTGATGGTGTGCAGCTGCAGTGTTTGTTAGATGGTTGTGGTGCTCAGTGGCAGCTGGAAATACCTCTCAATGGGAATATTTCAAACTTTAACATTTTCAATACATTTTATTACAAAAATTGCAAATGATTTATTTCTAAAAATAGACTATCCCTTGACAAAAAGATCTATGAAATGAAGCTTGGACACAAGTTTATTTGGCAGTTTGAGCAGTATGATGATGATGATGATGATGAAGAAGAAAACATTACAGTTGCCAGGCTTACAGGCGGAATAATAATTACTTTACCTAAGGCTTTAGTTGCTTGACCAGGCACACATCTAGATTAAAAACAAAACAAAACATACAGATATACGTAACAGTGCTGTGTTCGGATTCCATTAGAGGAGGAGAAAAAAATATAATTAGGCATCATTTTCCCTTCTACTGCTCAGGAAAATAAGCTCATACAGCCTTACTGCACTAGGCTGAGTGGAGCAGGAAATGGATGGCTAGTTATATAGGCAGTTAAGGAGAAGAGCTCGAGACAATCCACACTGCTGTTAAACCTCTGACAATAAACAGCAGCGAAGCCTGAAAGCATTTCCCATTCAGAGCACTTGGCTGGATACAGGTCGTTCCTTTCAGCTCTACAACAACACAACCAGGGTGTAAACAAACACCTATTCAATATTTCATCTAGCAAAAAAAAGAAGAAGAAGAAGAAAAAAAAAACCTCTATCATGCCCCTCTCAGCTGTAACTTATTCATCGCGTCATCCGAAATCAAAAGCAGCTTTTGGAGCTCAGCAGGATGAGATGTGCGCTTAAATTATTCAGCTTTCAGTGCTGCCTTTCTTTTTCTCCCCCTCCCCCTTTTGGCCTCACTTCTGATCTATTGCTGTAATAAGAACGAAGTCTCACCAACTTTTATATCCGACTCATTGAAGACTTTCTCCTCACCCGAGACATTTTTAACCACGGCAGTATTAATGGATTAGGTGATATATTACCTGAACAGCTTCTCTCCGATACAATTATCCTTTCTTGAGGATCTGTTAGCATGTGTTTGCCGGATGGGAAGAAACAGCATGTAAACCTGAGCTCACATCTGATGCAATGTGATGACATCTCATACAAACACAGAGTGTCTAGCATGGGGAAAGACACATGCAATTGGGCTTCTGTTACGATGCACATTTTAACAAAGGTTGCACTGAGCTGGAGGAGGAGGAGAGGAAAAAAAAATAGGAAAACCGAGCAAAGATAAAATACCGGAGGGATTGCTGGAAGTGGGGAAGGTGTCAAGAACTGGCAACAGATGGCAGTAAAACATCATACTGTGGAGGCTTCAAAGTCAAGTGCACGCGCGCACACATACACACACACACACACAATGCAGCTTCAGTGGTGGGTGTAAAGAAGAAGAAAAGGAAAGAAAAAAAAAAAGAAACAACAACAAACTGAAAATGAGAGGGAGTTCTCTTTATAACGTATTCCCAATTCCTGCAGGATTGGCACGATGTCAGCCGAAGCTCGAATCTGGAGAAACTCAGATCTCCTGGAAGTAACGCTTCCAATATACCCATGCAGCCTCTTAAGGACACATTCACGTCTGGCTGACTATAAATGGAATCTAAATAGGTCAAGCCTTTTAGATACCGTCACTAGTTTTTAACCACCAGAACACAGAAGGATGGATGCGCGGTTTGGCCGCTTGCTCGTTTTGCCACATTTTTACAATATATAAAGGAATTTCTTAATGTAACCCACCTACAATGTAGGAGTGCGTTTCATGTGGGCCGACTGCTTCTCTCATTGATGATTTGGTGTGTAGGCTACACTGCTGTGTGGTTACAGATCAAGCCAGTTTCCCTGGTCACGCTCCTGATCATATTCATTCTTTCTTTTTTTTTTTGTATGCCAATTTTAACAACAGACACTGTCACAAAGCAGCTGCATCATCAATCCAGATGTAGCTTTAGAATGCTTCACAAAGGCAGCACATAGAATACTTATCAATAGAGAAATAGAAGAAATGGTGGATGCATGGACAAAATGTCCATCCATCCAACCATCCCACCATCCATTCATGGATGGATAAACATTTTGCACATGCATCCACTATGTCTTCTATTTTTCTATTGATAAGTATTCTATGTGCTGCCGATGTGAAAGCCCTGTATAGCTACATCTGGATTTACGGTGGAGCTGCATTGTGACAGTGTCTGTTGTTAAAAGAGTCATACAAAAAAAAAAGAATAAATATCATCCATCCATCCATCCATTCATTCATTCATTCATTCATTCATTCATCCATCCATCCATCCATTCATTCATTCATTCATTCATTCATCCATCCATCCATTCATCCATCCATCCAATTAATTTTACATTAATTTGTTCAGGGCCACTACTGTGCTCTCTGTGCCTGGGTACCCTTAGTAAGAAAGTTTTTCTCTACACGCCCCTCAGCCAACAATTTTCCCCTTATTTGTTCATTTAATTATGTGCAGGATAGAAATATACCAAAGCAAATAGCAAATGAACCAAAAGTATCCATTTATGTTCTACCTCAGACTCGGCAAATAGACTAATAAGTGTGAAAGCACCCTTAGATCCCTAATGAGCAAGTCAGTGGCGGTGGCAAAGAAAAAAAAAAAAAAAACCTCTGAGACTACATGAGGACGAAACCTTGAGAAGACCCAGACTCAAAGGCGAACTCGTCCTTATCTTGGTGACACCAGATAGGGGATTAGAAATCATTACTCTTGTACGATTGTATACTATAAAGTCAGATGGTGTTGAAAGTATGTTCAGCAAGACTACAAAGTCTTTATGATTTTAACAACACAGTTCTTAGATAGAAATCGGCGGCTTTCAAGCTCAGATTTTTTTTTTATCGTGTTAATGCAAGTGTTTGCCTTCTTATAGAGAGAGAGACACTCATCTATGTCCTTTTTAACTATATGCCATAAACTACTCCAGAAATCATAGAAAATGATCTAATATAGTAAAACAGTGTTGACCTGTTTATCTAAGTACTATATAAAGCTATTGCTTTACACCTTATAGAAAGCAGGAAGATTTTTGCTATAATGTAAAGAGATAAAAATAATAATAATAAAAAAAAAAACAGCTCTTAAAATAATAATAGTAATATTCATCATGGATGGATTCAAAAGTTAATCTATAAGGTCAGAAAGTCATGCTACATGAAGTGTAGCCTCTCACAGGGTGACCGTTGCCACTGTGTGCCTAGACTTTACACACCCACACACGCACACTGTCACATACAAACACCAATGCACACTGCTTTCTGCCTACCTCTGCCCATCCAGGTCACCCATCCATATATTTATAAGCCTATATACTATGTTTACAGCTTCCGTTCCATTTCAGTTAGAACAGCTACAGTAAGATACACTGCTAGCAAAGCTGTTTATTGTCTGACTGTTTATCATGCAGTAAAGCGTATTCATTAGGAACTGTTTACACATGAGCAAGTCAAACTGCATTGAACTAGACATCATTTGTTTATGATGGTTATACTGCCTAATACGTCTTACCTACATGGTGATTGTTTGTAATAAATTAATTGGATGGAAATGTCTTGCTGCTCTGCGAGTACTATGTGGGTATTAAAAAAAAAAAAAAAAATAAAACCCTACACATCAGATTGTGTGCATACTGTAGGAACACGTTATAGGCATTAATGAACAGAATGGGTCAGAATAGAAAATACAAGATAAACACGGTGAAATCTTTCCAATAAGACTAAAATACAATCCGGGTCAGGCGCGAAAAGAAGCAAAGACAAAGTCACACGAGTTTAAATACTACTAACATCTCTGTGTCCGTATGGTCCAAGGTGAAGCGTCACCTCCAGATTTGCTACCTAGTTCCAAGGTGGAAGATCCCTTACACTGTGTTCATCACATGATCAGGTTATGAAAGAAGAATAATGGCCTAAAAATAATATCTCTCAAGGACAAGATGCAATCTTAGGACATCTCAAAGAGATAGACACCTGGTTTAATTGTGCTTCTTGTACTGCACATACACAGAAAGAACATTCCATACAGAAGGTCAACTTAGACTATAAATCGTATACACAGTTACACAAAAGAAAAAAAAAATTAACTCATGAATCACAAGTATACTGAATAGATGTGTAAGGTGTAATATATTAAGTGTTAGTGTGTCCGTGAGCCCGTGCATGTGTATGTGGGTGGATAGCACTTTGTATAATCAGTTTAAAAAGATGTAATCGATTGTCTTTAAGTGTCTTGTAGAAGGCATGTGATAGCCTTCGCTCTCCCTGGTTGGTAGCAGTCATAAGGGAGAGCCCTAAAATTGGTGAAAATTGTCAATAACCTCCCGAAATGAATAGAAAAACAAACACTCCAGTCCCATTCACATTTTCTACAAAATGAACAGCCTCCAGGTTCTGTACAAAAAAACAGCCTTCAACATGCATTTGCAAAGTGTCATCAGCTGCAAATACACACAGGGTCAGGATGTACAAGATCATACTGTATGTTTGTGCACAATACACAAATAAAAGACCTACACACAGCAAAAAAAAAACAAAAAAACAACAAAACAAGTCATAATATATCAGCATAGCAGGTCAGTTACTAAATGATGCTGTTCTGAAACGGAGCAAGAAATTCCGGCAATAAATGACGATCCTGCCCCTTGCTGAAAATAAGTCTAAAGCTGGTTTAAGATTTGCAATTACAGCAGTCTTTTAGGATTATTACTTGTGTTATACTGTACGAGATGATCCCAATAAAACCATGGCCAAAGTCTGTAAGAGACTGTGCAATAATTATGATGTGTTGTTCATTCAGATTATATGGCGAGATGCTTTAACAACAGACCTGTGCTGAAATAAAAAAGGCTGCATTCTTTATACTCCAAACATAAGCATGATATGAGCTTCTTGAAGGTAAGCCTGTTTAAAGTTTTTTTTTTTTTTTTTTGCAAGCATCAGCCACTTTGGTTTACATTACTGCCCCCATAAGAAATTTTACTATGGTAAACTATAGCACTATACTGTAATATACCCTGGTATTATTGGAGTTCTCCCGACATTACTACTGTATGGTAGGCACCATAGGACTTTATAGTGTACCAGTAGGTACTATGTCACTTCAGTGTCACTATGGCATGTGACACTGAATAATTACACTGAATAATACCACCATAATTTGGTGAATACCATAGTAGGTAATGTACCACTTCAGTAGGTACCATGGTACTCTAGTACTATGGTGGGTACCCCAGTACAGTATGTAGTAACCTCTGTAGCACCATTTTACCATGATGGTAACCTCCTAATTGTTCCATAGGACCATACTACAGTACATGGTAGAATCGTTGTATTAAGGTAAGTACCATGGTAGTACCATGTGGAATAGTGGGTGTGCATGTACGTTATCAATGAATAAATACCATGGTAATGTAAAAAAAATACCATGGGAAAATTGCCATCTGTGAAATCTGTAAGATCGCAGCGCATGCAGATAATTCTTGACAAAACAAAATAAACCAGAATAAACACTGGAAGCACTTTTCCAAGATGGAGCATTTTATTCCTGGTGAAGGGAACACGGAGTCAGTAGTATCACATCTGAACTGGTTTGTTTACCCAATCTGTTTAAAGCTTTGAACTGTCTGAAAAGCCTGCTGTACATAATGATATGTGTATACATACTGTACGGTAAGTAGATATGTAAACTCTCATGTAGCTATGCAAACAGCTTGAGCTTGAGCTAAAAACTCATAAATGAGTTAAAGTCAATAGCTGAGTTTTGTTTGCTTCTGATGCTTTAACTTTAAACTAGTTGGAGTTCGAGTAGCTGAACGACGCTATATTAAAAAAAATGCTAAGCTAGGCGGTGCACTGAAGGTACACGAGGCAGTGCTTTACAACTGTGCTGTGTATTATTATTTGTAGTACAGTATACTGTCCATTATTATGAGTTTCCGCCACTCTTTTATATAGCTAAACATTACATATGCGTTCCAGTTCGGAACACACATGATGTTATATCATTTCTATCTGTTATCACCCAAATGAGGATGGGTTCCCTGATTGAGTCTGGTTCCTC
>JAQMYK010000013.1:9499770-9514675 GCA_030014345.1 Clarias buthupogon | reverse complement strand
CTCCACATCATTGCATTCAGTTTTTATTCACAATTTGTTTAGTGTCCCAACTTTTTTGGAATCCGGTTTGTATATATTCCTATAAACGAATCAATCAAGCTGCTCTATCAGGCACTTAGATATTATTATATATTAATGCAACCATGACAACTATACAGTGGAATATACATTACGTATCCAATTTCAAAAGGGTCAAATTATTGGGCTGTGTCAAGCAAAGAAAACAACTAGGGAGATTTCAAATTAAGGGGAACTGGGACCCTGGAACCCTTCAAAACATTATCAAGACCTGTCTGAATATTTCTGGACCGTTAACTTTGTGTAAGAAATGTGGTCAGAAAGAAAATCATGAATAGAGATCACTTAAACACTTGGTGAAGTTGCATGGAAACAGATCAACAGTGAAAACAGTAAATAGTATTATATGATAAATAATGCTTGTTAATAATATGAAGTTATTAATATAATATTTCATGATGAAAATACTAAGATTTCCATATGCACATTGGATTTGAACTAAACCGCCAAAACAAACAGCCATAAGAAAACCACTTGTGACTAACGGAGCAATGCAAAAAGCTCATGTGATCTGATGAGCTCAGATTGCCCACTGTACAAGCTTCACTACAAGAGACAGTGTTATGACCTGGGGTTGCTTCAGTTGGGCAGGTCTAGGCTCAGCAATGTTATGGGGCAATAAAATGGAGTCAGCTGACAACCTGAATGTACTGAATGACCAGGTTATGACAACAGTACAGTTTTTCTTCCCAGATGAAATATCTGTGATTTGAGTATGTAGTTTCATCTCATTCATTCATATAGCTGATAGGTTTGCATGGCACCATTCATAAAGCATCAATACTTGTCTATCAACTAATTTCAGCACTGGAAATCAATACTCACCTCACTGTTATTGGCATCATAGTGTTATTTTTAATGATCTGACTGGAAATGATTTTCAAAACATCCCCGCCACCGCAGCCCAGGCTGGCACCTGGATATCCGTCTTGGAGGAACACATGAAGAAAACTATCCCCAAACATCTGCTCCTCAGCTAAACAGACAGAGATCATGTGATCAGTTAAAGAATATATCGCCTGATATCAGCCTGCCAAAAGTGCTATGTTTTTACTGTAGGTGAAACAGTACAGATATATACCGTAGGTTTATTAATTAAACTTTTTATAGGACATGACTGCTATTCACACAAGTATGATTTCTATTGAGACTGTTCCGAAAAATGAGGCGAGTCTCCACTATAGCTTCAGATTCTCATACATTCTCAGGAGTGGAACCTGTTGTGATCTTTGTTGTAGATTATCTACATCGGTTTTGGGATCTGAGATGCTTTTCTGCTCACCACAGTTGTAAAGAATGATTATCTGAGTTAATTTTCCTGACAGTTTAATTATCCTGACAGACACTTTAAACACTTTAGTCCTTCGGCTTAAAGAATCGCTGCTAACTGTGTGTTGTTTGTTTTACAAACCAGGCTGTGTAACCTCTAGAGATTGCTGTGCAAGAAAATCGCAGTATATACCAGGGGCGCTCAAGTGAAACCGAGACTTTTGATTATGCAGGATAACAGAACACAGCTCTAACTCCCTTTATTTCTCTTTATAATCCCCTGCTACACTAATGCACTTATCCCAGTCTTTTACTAGTGCTTGGAGACCATCAATGGAAAACGTTTTCTCAGTACACCAGAGCCACGACCTGCATTGCATCTGAAATGAACCAAACATGTGGAAACGGCTGGAAGCGAGGTCAGAACTGTACACAGGATTTGACATTAACTCCCAGCTGAGTTCCTGTAACATCCAAGTGGTGTTCATGAATGATTGTGGGTATACAGTAGTTCCCACAGACAGACTTCCACATGTTGGTGACATGTTATCTGTTAATTTTTTCAAGGATCAGGTCTTCCACATGCTGAATATTCCTGGGAACGTCTGCAGTCGGCTTCGAGGCACTTCGTCTGGGATCTGCATTCTTTAAAACGTATGCACCATTCAGTTGTTTTACTAAGAGTTTCATCACTGTACCGTGCTTGAAGTCTCTAAACGTCAATCAGTGTATGCATTCACAAGTTTAATCACAAGTCCTGGTTTGACATACTCAAATCAGCCCATATTGGCACCAACAATCATGCCCTAGTCACTGAAATCACTTAGATTTTTGATGTGAACCTTACTTGAAGCTCTTAACTGGTGCATGCATGATTGTTTGCATTGTGCTAATGCAACCTGATTGGTTGATTGGATATGAATGAATGAGCAGGTGTTCGAGTGTTTCTAAAAAAAAAAAAGAAAAAAGAAATTTGGTAGAAAACCAAATGAAACCCAAGGGTCTAGATACAACTGCTATTAATTTATACTATAATTGATATTAATGTTATACTAAAGTTATACTAGTTAATTCTATAAGAGATATATTCTGCTGTGTACTGTGTATAGTGTGTTGTTTTCTTGCTCCTGTATCTTCGAACCTATCTTTGATGTTGCTGGCTTTTGGCAGGAAAAAGGCATGTCTCCTGATGATGTATAAGGACCTGCTATTGTCTCGCAGTGGGGTCAGGTGCTGAAACCTCCCTGAAAGAACAAGGAATTGCTGCCCAATCTCTCTGCAGTGTTCTCTTTTCATTCTGCTTTTAATGAAAGAAAGCTGCCCCTAATCTGTATAGCGAACGCCTTGTACACCATTATGCAGTTTCCTTCAGGGATTGATTTCCTAGACATCGACATCAGTGAGTCTCAGCCGTTAAGAGGACTTAAAGCCACTAGTCCATTATACCTAGCTTACTCCATAGTGTACATGACAAGCACCGTGCAGCATACCAATTACTTTTGTTCTTATTTCTCATGACATTCAAGGCACTACAGAATGCGTAGGCAGCTAAGTGTGACATTTTTCTTGCGGTGAATTAAGCTTGAGTTACAGTTCTTTAAGACTGACCTATTAAGTGTTATTCCACCTAGACCTCATTAGGTAAAAAAAAAAAAAAAAAAAAGAGCTTCTTATGACATTTTCTATGATTGGCAAGTTGCAGTTCTTCACTGTACAAGCTGTACAACCATCATTATTTCATAATTAACGAATAATAGTAAGGCATAAATGTATTTCTTATTGCAGAAAATTATTTGGTTTTCCATATTTTCTAATTTGCTTCTTGTGAAACAACATTTTACAAGTTCTGAGATCAAAGAGCATCTGAAACGAATATATAAAGTAGCGGATGTTTCGAACGCAAAATTAATTCCATGCACATTCGTAGCCCATAGAAGAAAACATCACTGAATAGAACCAACCTTTAGACAAAAAAAAAAAAAAAAACTGGTATGGTTCTGTGAACTGAATGCACAATGTTTAACACAGCTATTAAACTTAAAGAGCCCAAATAAATGATCTGTAACCAATCATTATTCTTCAAGTATCAGTGCTGAAGTTGTGCTGAAGTCATGTTCTGCAAAGGGTGCAATCAATTCTACACAGCACAGAGGAAACTATTTTTTTTTATTTCATCAGCAAGGAGCCAGAGAATACAGTACCACTCATCACTGTTAAAAGTGATAGAAGCTGTACGAGTGTAGAAAAACTTATCTATATACATGGAACATTGAAAGACTTTACAAAATAGCATTATGTTATGCTTGACAAGAGGTGCTGTTGCAGAACAGTGATCAAAGTCAGAGTGGTGTGTAGCAGCTTGGATATGAAGCATTTCAGCATCGCAGCAATTCTTTCCAAAAATGTTCTTCTTGCAGAAATGTTCACTCTCAATAATTATGATTTATCTGTAATAAATAATAAACTTTATATAGAAATATGTTGATTTTTCAGATGTTGAAGTCACTATAAAGTTTATAAGACATCACCCTACTTTCAGGTGTCTATTCATCATCTTTAGAGACAGAGGCAACCCTTATAAAACAAAAAGATAAGAAGTTTAAGTATGCAATTAGCATACTTCTTTTAAACGAAAAAAAAAAATGTACGCATTGAGTTTACTTTTTATGTACTTATCAAAGATATACTAATCAAAAGTTTACTGAAGTAGACTTGGCTTTAAACTGACAAGAATACAGAAAAGTTTAATTATACTTTGGTTGTGGTAAAGCGCTCGCCCTATCATCCGGAGATCGTGGGTTCGATCCCCGGGTGATGCTGTAACCTTTCACAGCTGGAGGTCTAGAGAGAGCTGATTGGCCGAGCTCTCTCAGAGGGGGAGGGCCAATCAGGGGCGTCTATGAGCTCACGCAAGTGGAAGGAGCGGATAGCGCTGTCCTCCGAGTGTGTTAGTCCGCCCCCAATGGTGCGTGAGCGAGCAGTTCGAAAAGATGCGGTCGGCTGGCGCCATGTGGTTTGGAGGAAACACGTGATAGTCTTCGGCCCTCCCGACTGAGTGGTAGTAGTACCCTTAATGTGGGAGCCCCCTAGTGATGGGGAGGAGTTGGACACAGCTAAAATTTGGGAGAAAATGGGGGAAACCCCCCCCCGCCCAAAGAAAATACTTTGGCCTATAATGCTTTATACTGTATTCAGGGTCACGGGGTGTCTGGAGTCTATCCCAGAAGACTTAGAGCACAAGGCGGGGACATGGTGCCAATCCATCGCAGGGCACACACACATACACGCACTCACACACTCATTCACACACTACTGGCAATTTGGGAATGCCAATTAGCCTAATCTGCATGTCTTTGGGCTGTGTATATTTAGTATAAATACAAAGTATATTTGTCTTGTAGCTTGGGGTGGAATAGTTTAGAGCTTATAGTTCATGGGTGGAACTGAACCTGTACTTTTATGTACAGAGTTTTATAATTACACAGACACAGATAACATACTTAACTGATCATTCTTCCAAATTGTGAAAGTATTGTAACAGGCTGTTGTTGCGAGTCTGTCGGCTACTCCTGTCACACAGGAGTCACACTCCTGATTCACACACAATGGAACAAGTTTTATGCCGGATGCCCTTCCTCTAATTTTATCCAGGCTTTTATTGTGGCTGGGGTTGTGCACTGGATGCAAATTGGCAGGCAAAAAACTAACCACTGAGCCATTAATGCCCATTAACAGACTTCATTCATACTAGCTCATATTCTAAGCCTTTACCATATGCAAAGGGGGACAGAGTGGAGAGTTGACATTTCCCCCCCTAGGTTGGGTAAAAATAAATAATATAAAATAAAAAATACAGTTTTACTAGTGGTGGTACAATCACTTTCAACTTCTCTTATCATATTTTTTTTATTAAATGTGACCAAAAGTATTAAAAGACATACTAACATGCAAAACAAACTTTGCTTTACACAGATCAGCTTAAACATTGAAACACCTGCCTGGACTGGACCCTGTTGTGCCAAAACAGCTGTGACCCATAAAGGCATGGAGTCCTCAAGACCTCTGAAGGTACTTTGTAAAAAGACATTAGCAGATCATTTAAATCCTGTAAGTTGTGGGGTTGGCCCTTCATGGATCAGACTTGTTCACCCAACATATTCCACAGATACTTGATCAGATTAAGACCATGAGAATTCAGAGGCAAGGTGTGTGGGCATCCATAGGATGCTAAAATATTGCAAAACTGGACTAACCCTTCAGATATAGGCATCAAGACCACTGATCTGCTCCAATCACTGCAGGACTCCTATACGATCTGCCTGTCAAACATTGCCATGAGTTCCAAACCACATTGTTTTCTTAAGGATGGAGAAAACTTGAACCACAAACAATGCCAATGCTCCATTGGTGTCCTGTGGCCAATGTCAGCTGATAGCCAGCCTCTCTAAACGCGCCATTGTTCCCCCTCGCTCTGATCGAGGTCTCCGTTATAAGAATTGGTCTGGACCTCGTCTGACTATTCAGTACTGCATGGATATCGCTTTGTGCTTATATTGCACTTGTGCAATGCGATACCCAGAAGCAGTTTCTCCTTACAACATTTCTGCATGCAGTGTTGAGGATACACTTTTTCACATTATGTCTTGAGTTGGAATTCTGAAGGAATTCTAACTGATCAGGGCACCACGTTTGTCACATAAACTATGCAAACTATACGAATTATTGGAATTTAGTCGATTTGCATCCGTGTCTACTACCGGCAAACAGATGGTCTGGTTGAACTATTTAATCATGCTTAAAAGCATGATTCTTTAGTTAAATTCACAATGATGCTCATAATTGGAACAGATGGCTCAAGACCTGTGATTCATAGTATGAGAGGTCTTGCAAGCCTCCATGAGTTCCTTTCATTTGAACTGTTTGAATTTGTGTTTTGAATATTATCCGGGAAAGTTCAAAAAAGGACCTTTTTTACAAAAAAATTCAGTACATTCTTGATCTGAGAGCAAAACTCCACAAACTGGGATAGGAACATTGGCGACAGGCACAAGAACAGCATTGCTGACTGTAAACCAGGCATGTAGTTAAGGGAATTAACATGAAGAGATAAAGCGCTCATATTCCTACCCACATTGAGGTACTTGAGACCTCTTTGAGGTCACACAGCAGTTCAGGGAAGTTGACTATAAGGTTAGATGAATGGATAGAGGCGAGGCACTGCAGATTTACTACCTCAACCTCCTTAAATATGTGAGGCGAAGCAGTGCCTGTATCTCTGGCAGTGGTTGTTCCTGAGAGAGTGGAGCTGGGACCGGTGGCAAGTCCAACAAATGTGGCCCTAAGCAAAAATAGCTTGCAAAAAGTTTTTTCACCTCTTCCTGGTCATAGTAACCTCATAGCGGACTACCACATCAAGACAGGTGTAATCTTAAACGTCCCTCCATCTAATTACTATAAACTGCTTGGAGTAACATTTCCAAATATTCCCAAATAGGGAACCCGTCTAAGGAAAGGATGGATGGAGGGGCAGAGCCCATCTCACCCCAGTGTCTGAAGCAGAGCTGATTTTGATGGACCCGGCTTTACAGTAGCTTGGCCTGAGTGGGGACCTGTCACTGACACCCTGTACAGCTGGAAGCACCGCAGTACACATCGGTTCTTGGTAGCATCGCAGTACGCACCAACCGCGGTACACATCCACCTTCTCGTGTGTGGGGCAGGGAATGGAACTGCTCCTGCTGGTTTTTTCAAAACTGGAGGAGCTCCTGGTGCTGGTAACATTACCAGGTCAGCAAAGAGTCTGGACTCCATAACAGTGTACCTCCTCTTCAATCCGGGGTTTTTGCACCAGTGTAGCTGAGTCAAGGACTGAAACACAGGAGGCAGGTTGTGACTCTAAACACGAAAAAAATTTTTTCGGTCCTTCTAAATATATATATATTCCACCTTTTGACACTGCACTGAGGACATTGCCCCTATGCCCACAAATAACACCAGTATCAGTCACAGAATTAGCAAAAGTCACAATTAGTACTCGCTAAAGTGATTGTAGAGTAGAATAGGGATATTAACATAAACTTGGTATGTAGATTATATATTTATTGTCTCGGGTCCATGTTTGAGAAAACAGCATCTAAGGTAAGGAAATGATTAAAGCCTGGATTCACTTCCTCAGGATGTTAACCACCAACCAAAGAGCTAAAGGTAGTGCAAACAGCATTTATCCTAATTCTTGCCTGGTAGGTATTTTTTGACATCTCAATTAATGCAGGGAATTTTCAACATGAGCAAAAGGTGCCAAATTTATATCCTCAACGTCCTCACCACTGTAGAGTTTAATGATTTTTCCCCCAGTTCTACCTCACCTAATTCAACTCATGTAGGACTTGTTAACCAGCTGACAAGTTTAATCTAGTTCAATCAAGTTGAAAGTAATGCTCTGGTCCTCTAAGACTCAGCTTAGATATATCTGTATTATTGCCAAGGTTTATCTGGAACTAGATATGATGGTGGAAAAACATGTCTTCTGATTTCTCAAGAGACATTTTCCCAACTGAATTTGAAGAAGTGAAATAAATGTATGTTGAGCATTAATAAAAAAATATATCATTATTAAATTATATTCCCAGCATCAATAATAATAATAATAATAATAATAATAATAATAATAATAATAATAATTGAAGTTACAAATTTGTGAAGCAAGAAGCAAAACACTTTAAATTCACGGTTAGTTTTAATGCCCAACTGTCACCTTCCCTTTACTGTGGTGCCTTTTGAAAACAATTACATTTCCTCCAGGACACCTGCTCCCTGTAACTTGCGTTTCATTTCTTCTCCATCTTTCCCTCTCTTCTCACTTGTGGGATGACGAGATGACGAATTACTGCTCAATGTCCCAATGGCCCCATTACCCTGAGCTGGGCCTAACGGAGCGTTCGTCCTCTTTGTCAGTACCCGTCACCTGTTCTTCGCTGTCCACCGATTCCCTACTTCTCACCACCACATTCCTCTATCTCAGACTCCCCCAGGGCTGCGTTTGTCAGAGAGGAGGAGTGTAGAAGGAAAAAGGGGAGGGAGATGGATGAGGAGCAAGTCTAGCATACAACTTTGCCCTGTATTTTGATACGTGCTTTACCTGTACCTTCTGTTTAACTCTATGTTTGAGCTGTAGTTTTTTCCCCCCTGGTCTTTTTTCAGCAACGCAGACTGTGGGAGGATGGCTTAAGGTAGCTTTAGCATTTGGCACGGAGTAGTAATCTCAATGTATATGATGATACTAGATTTGTGAACACCTGACTATCTATCCCATACAGTATGTGCTTTTTAATTATAAAGGTATTCCTGCTTTGTTGTTAAAATAAACCTTCACCCTTCTGAGAAGATGTTCCACATGACTGTAGGGATGTTCCTATTCAGTAAAAATAACGAAGAGACCTGGTGGTCTGTGTTACTTTATTTACAGCTGCAAAGCTAACTTACACTTACAGTACATATCCTAACATATATGAATGTAAGGAAAAAAACAATGGCGAATGCTTCACCTGAAATATACCTAAGATGATGCATTTAGTCATACCTTAAATTCCATTTATTTCATTACTTTTCATTACTTTTCATTACTAAATGTGCTTGTTCCAGTGTTTATGTAAATAAGCTACTGATGATGCCCAAGAAGAAGTTGGGATTGGACTACGGTTCACAGGGTCCCAGGTTTAAATCCCACGACCACCAGGTTGTCCCTGTTGGGCCCTTTAACAAGGCCCTTAACCCTCAACTGCTCAGATGTGTAATGAGATAAAAATTTACGTCGCTCTGGATAACGGTGTCTGCCAAATGCCTAAAAGAGAGCAGTAGAGAGGAGCTTGGGAAGGGGATCGTCTTATATGAGGTCATAATAGGGAAAAAAAACAACGTTTTTCATTGCATATTTTGCATAATTCTCCCTTTAAGCCAGAAACGGGAGAGTTTTCACTGACTCAAAATTATTACAATTTTTATTTATCTAGTCTGGCTTGATTTGTGAATTGATGATTTTTTTTTTGTTCCTAATCTTCCGGTGTGAAATTTAAAATAAAAACATCTTATCAAGATGCTGCTGTGCTAGTCGCATATTATTAAACATCACCAAAACAAAAACATAATAGGAAGACAGGAAGATAAGAGATACGAATCAGCATGATCTCAAAACAAGAACAGTAGTTTCTTATTGAACATCACATGCATGCTGTTAAACTGACATGCTGTATGACTATCACAAGGACAACGGCAGTTTTTCGGTATGTTATTGTGAAGTTTATATGAATATTTTGGCTACCTTTAGCCATGTGGTTTCAGCATTGGCATACTGTATGTATAATGCAAACTGATTGTATATATAAAATAAGATCAGATGGATAGTAGTAGAAGTGAAGATCTATAGAATCGGCTGATATTTTCTCAACTTTTCCAACTTGTCTGTATTCTAATTATCAGCAACATATGTGATTTTCAATAATAACCACACCCTTTTAACTTTACAAGTTTACAAGTTTACATTTAGATATTTGGCAGACGCTTTTATCCAGAAACTTACAAAAGTGCTTTGAAGTTTCTGTGGATGATGATAATGATGATGATGATGATGATGATTATTATTATTATTATTATTATTATTATTATTATTATTATGCTGCATGTGATTGATTAATTGACTGATTATTATTATTATTATTATTAGTAACATTTATGAAACATAATTATGAACAATTTGAGTTATGATTGGAACAAATCTGCCACTATAAATGAGACATTTTAATACTCCATTGCAAAATTAAGCATGTAGTGGCAGCCGATTATTCATTCAAAAATTCATTCAACAAGGTCATATTAAATTAACATTTTTCATATTTACCTCATCATAAGAAAACATCAGGAGGACTGGAGTGCAAAATTAAATCCTATGATGACAGCAATGACAGAAACCGAAGGAGAAATAATAAAATGACAAACAGCAAATTTCTTTCTTTTTTTTTTCCTCAAGACCTCTATCAGTAGAGGAAATTCATGGGCTCTCTGACAGCCAGTGACACGAGATAAACACTGTCAGATTTGTCCGATGTGGCCAGTGGCAGCTGAGGTGCGCTCACATAGCCAATCTGACAGGGTGAAGGCAAAAAAATGAATTTGCTAACTTGACATCAAGACCAATCTCATTCTGATAATACAGGCTAAGCCCCACCCATCTGACATCTCTGTCACAAATTTATAGATTCTGCTCATCTGGCTAACAGGTTATTTAACTGTCAAGCTACAGCTAGAGGAGTTATTACTAATGATTGCTATAAGATGCGTTTTACTCAATTTAACAAAATGCTGAGGGCATTTCAAAAGCAAATGTGAAGATCTGCACAATATGCTAGTTAAATGCAAATGACTGTATTTTCTACATCACATCCCTTAGTAAAACAGACGCTTGAAACATCTGTATTTTAAAAAGAAAGCTTTTCAACAAAAGGAAATGAATACAGTGACAACTACAGTGAGAAATGCTTTTTCCAGTCTGTTTCTTACATTGGCTTTACAACCTTTATAGGGCATTGACTTCCTCCGTCAATATATTGAATAACACGAGCGTCCTGGTTGTTAGACAACAGGGCAGTTAGAGATCTGACACGTGTTTCATCAAGTACTGAATACTAATTTACTTTCTGTTATTGACTTTTATTAGACACACACCAATCAGCCATAACATTAAAACCACTGACAGGTGAAGGGAATAACATTGACTATCTCATTACGGGGGCACCCATCACGGAGTGGGATATAAAAGGAAGCAGGTGAACAATCAGGTCAGAGTTAATGTGTTGGAAGTAAAGAAGAAATGGACAGGCATAAGAAGCTGAAAGACTTTCAACAAGGGCCAAATTGTGTGGCCTAAATGACTAAGTAAAAAGATTTTCAAGAATGCAGGTTATATGGGATGTTCTCGATATATATTGTACAATGGTTAGTACCTAACAAAATTATAATAAACCATGGTATATATCGAGAACACCCCACAAGACCTGGCATTTTGGAGATGTTTTATGGAGAGTCTTGAGCGGCCAAAGCTCACTGATGTATGTGAGGAGTGATGGCTAGCAAGTAAATGCTGGCTATAATAGAAAGCCGCCAAAACCCATGATGCACTGCAGCTTGCTGTGTATGGGCTGAAGATTGACTCCCTCAGAAGGCCAATGTTGACCCGTGTCCACCCCCAAAAGTGCATAGAATGGGAATGTGGGCATTAAAACTGGACCAAGCAGTGAAAAAGGTGGCCTGGTACGATGAATCACATTTTTTTTTTTTTACAAAATATGGATGCGAGTATGCAATTTGTGCCTCTTTATTGGGGAAATAAATGGTACTAGGATGCATTACGGGAGGAAGACATGGCGGTAAAGACACTGGATAGTTCTGGGCGATGTTCAGGTGGGAAACCCTGGTTCCTGGAATTAAAAAGAATGTTACTTTGACTAACCACACTAACAGACCAAGTACTGTACACACCTTCACTGCAATGATATTGAACGGCAGTGGCCTAAGGATAATGTTTCCCGCTACACTGTTAACAAAATGTTCAGGAATGGGATGAGTAAGATATTGGCATGACCTCCAAGTTCCTCAGATCTTAGATGGCTTAAACATTTCTGAGATGTGTTGGATGAACTAGTGAAACCCATAAAGGCCCCACCTTACAACTTATAGGAAGTTGCTACTAACTTCCTGGTGCTGGATACCGCAGTACACCTTTAGAGGTCTTGCGGAGTCCATGCCTCAATTGGTCGACGTTGTTTTGGCTCCACAAGGGTAACCTACACAACTTTGGGCATGTTTTTGTTGATTGATGTACAATGCATATTTTCAAGTTACCTCCATAAATTTGTTCCAATTATAAATTGTTTTCAATGTTTATTTAATTCATCCAATTATTAATGTTACCAATAAGCAGGGAGTGGTGGCTCAGGTGGCTTGTGTCACTTATGTTACAGATAAACATGACAAATATTAAAGGTAAATCTTCTTGATATGGGTTATGAACTGGGTCTAAACCACATTATCCTGTATTCAGGGTCACATGGGACCTGCCCTGGAGCCTATCCCAGGAGACATGACATGGGGTACACCCTGGACAGGGTGCCAATCCATCACGGGGCATCAAAACACATCCACAGCCCACGGGCAATTTGGGATTGCCAACTAGCCTAATCTGCATGTCTTTGGACTGTGGGTGGAAACCAAAGAACCCTGAGAAAACCCACTAAGCACAGGGAGAACATGCAAACTCCATGCACACAGAGAAGGGAATCGAACCCGGCCCCTGGAGGTGCCAGGCGACAGTGCTACACCACCATGTCGCCTCAACTAATAACATAATTTAATATTATCTAATGATAATTAATTTGAATCCCTCATCACCATGTTCTTAAGGAGTCCAAATATTACAATGTTAATAATGTGTTATAGAATAGCACAGCCCCTTTGTAACCTTTTAATTTTGGAAAAAGGATAAATTTTTCAAAATGTCTTGGATTCTGCCAAAGGTTATTTTTTTTTCCAGCTGTCTAATGACCATATTAATAGAGAAGTATTTTAGGACAGCTCTAAAACAGAAAAGAGGAGCACTATTATAGATGTGAGCTCAGGAGATGCTTAAATGCCAACAGCAAACTCATTTTTAAGCTCATCAGCACTCAGGTGTCCATAGCAATGCAGAGTTTATTAAGAGTATGTCAGTGCTGTGAACTAGGAGTTCTGCAAAAAAAAAAAAAAAAAAGAACATGGTTAATGAATGTCATGTCTGTTGACCTTCTTAACCAATCATTGTCGGGATCCCTGAAAGGTTTCTAAGGTGAAATTAGATCAGGCTGAAACCTTGGCTATAGCATGATGGAGGGAAAAAACAGCAGACTACTTCTTTTTTTTTTCTTTTTGGATTTTCTATGCTGTCAAATGCAGTTTGAGTAACTGCAGTTAATTTAAAAGGAAACTATTTTGTACCTTTTCTGTCCTTAAATTATCAGGATTATTAAAATGAGTTAAAAGGATAATAAAAAATTATGTAAATAAATATACATATACTGTATACTGTACATGCAAATACAAAGACCTTCCGTTAATGTTCACGTCAAACATTAGAATGGGTGAAAGAATTTGTATGTCTCACTTGACTTTGATTGTAGCATGGCTGTTGGTGCCAGAATGGCTGGCTTAAGTATTTCAGAAGCTGCGGATCTCTGGGGATTTTCATGCACAGCATGTGTATACACAAAATGGTAAGAAAAACAACAACAACAACCAGTGGAGTGAGCGGCAGTTCTGTGGGCAGAAATGCCTTGTTGATGTGAGAGGTCAGGTCAGCTGACACCGTAACTCAAATAAGCACTCTTTACAACTCTGATGAGCATCTCAGAAAGCATATTCTCATGCAGATACTTATACTATATATACATATACATATATGATTATTTAAAAATGCCTTGCCAGACGATGGTTATGATCGTAAAGGGTGTGTTTTCTGTGTACACAAGTGAGAAAATGATCAGAGATTGAATACTGGTAGGAATCAGAATTCTGTGCCGTCCATGCTGACATTATGTCCCTCTGGTGTCTCCAGTGTCTCCAGGGGCATAGTAGGAAGGTTCATATTTAATTAAAAACAAACAAGCAAGAGAAATAACCATCAATGTCTGGTTTAAGCCATGTCCACTCCGGAGTTGAATGCAGATAAAAGTATTTGAGCAAACCTGCAAAGACATTGTATTTAAATACATATACTGGACTTCAATATGGAGTTGGTCACCCTTTTTGCAGCTACAGTATATCCACTTCCACTCTTCTTGGAAGGTTGTGGGAATTCATGCCCATTCATTTTGTAGAGCATTTATGAGGTTAGGCATTGATGTTGAACAAAAAGGACTGGTTCGCAATCTTCGTTCCTGTCAAAGCTCCATGAGGTTGATCTCAGGGCTCTGTGTTTGGGCCAGTCGAGTTATTCCACACCGAACGCATCAAACCATGTCTTTATAGTCGTTGCTTTGTGCACAGTGGAGCACAGTCATGTTGGGAAAAAGAGCTTTCCCCAAACTGTTGGAAGACAAGCATTGTCCAAGATGTCTTGGTATGCTGAACCATTAAGATTGTCCTTTACTGGGGATAAGGGGCCCGATTGATTAAAACACCTGGATTTAATAATTAACCAGTTTGGCCAAATACTTTTGTCCATATACAGTAATGTCTGTGCAGCATTTCATAGATACAGATCCTAGAGCGCCAATGTGTCTTCCACTGTATCAAAGTAAAACTTAACATTACAGTACATACTGAAGAACAATGAAAACTGAATACTCACTGTAAAGTATGGTTCCGTTGGGAGCTTTTACTTTCACGGTGAAATGAATGATCACTGTGTCTCTAGTAGACATGGTCCCAAAAGTTGTATACACTGAAGTGAAGGGTTGAAGCTCTAAGTATGAAAATCCACTAAATAAAGGGAAGAATATAGTGGTTTCTGAAATATAGCGGGGGGGGGGGGGGG
>JAQMYK010000013.1:9486936-9498135 GCA_030014345.1 Clarias buthupogon | reverse complement strand
CTATCGAACTGTCAAGTCCTCAGAGAAACAGCTGTCAACACCAGTCGAGGCCAGAACCGTCTTCTAGGTAGAGAGAATCATCCCTAGACACCAGACGCATCCCAAAGAGACACACGGGGCATCCATGTGACGGGATCTCCAAGCAGAAGCGGGGCACCAGGATGGGTCAGACAGGTCCGGAGGGCAGAGGGAGTCTGATAATAATAATAAATAATAAGCAACTCAAATGACACTTCTTGCTTTTGTAAAAAGTACTCCATAATAACTAAAAAAAGAAAAATATAGAGTTTGCTAAATTATTTCAAAATTAAAATGCCTTGGTTATGACTGAATAAGTTTTCACCCCTGTAGCTCCTAAATTAGTTCACGTGTCACATAAAAGGCCGTACAACTTGTCAGAGAACATAGCTAAACATGAAAAAGTAGACAGAGACAAACTTCTAATAAGCGATAAATCAGGTTTTCCTTGAAATAAATCTTGAATGTCCTGTTGAGCATGCTCTGTGAATATCCTGTGGCAATTCATTGCAACCAGTACAATGTAAAAAAGAATACGGCATCAACATGTCTCTTCCTAGAGGACGTTTTCCACCAAATGTCAGTGCACAGTAAGAATGGTTCTAGCCAGAGAAGCAGCCAAGAAGATAAGGGTAACTCTGAAGGAGCCCATGAGATACACATTGCAATTGGGAGAAGCTTTTGGCTCCGGGCACTTGACACTCCATAAAGCCTGGCAAGAATAAGCAATTATTGAAAAGATGTCATGTGTGCTTGGAGCTCAGTAAAAGTGAAAAAAGGTTCTCTGGACTGATGACACTTCTATGTTTAGAAGAAACCCAACGCTGTTTATCACGACCCTACAGCGAAACACTCACATGCTCTCAGGCATATTATACAGATTCGTTTGATTGATTGTATATTAATACAACAGGCAGGATCAAAACAATCTCAGTCATATATGGCTAGTATTAGAATTAAAAATAGTAAAGGTAAGACGTGTCCAAGACAGAATACCAGAAATCCAAGACTGCATGCAATTAAAAAAAACTAAATAAGGACAAAGACAAAGCAAGGCAAGGTACATGAAAAAAAAAAAAAAACTGCGAAGAACTGAGTTGTATACTGCATTGGCTCAAAATCAAGACCCCAAATGTGTTAAAATGCCATACTCAGGGCCTAGATCTAAACCCCAAGAGGGAATCTGTGACAAGACTGGAAAATTGCACCGACAGCTATTCTGTAATAATCTTTTTAACAAGAGAGTAAAACTAGCAGGATCCAGATGTGCAGAGATGAAATACTCAAATCCCAGATGAGTTGCACTTGGAAACAACCGTAATGCCCCTAAAAGTGCCCAAATCCTCACCAAACACAAACAAATACAAATGTAACTTTGAAAAACTGAATCTTCGAAAATGATTGGACATATCAGTCTATGTTTATTCTTCCTGCGGGAAGTTTTAAACCAGTTTTCTCATCTGTTCTGAAACCGTGGTGCCAACTAACGCAGTGATGTGGAAAACACAGGTCGACACATCCACAGCAGTCCGAGGTGAGGGCGTGTAAAATACCTGAACTGAGAGTGTGATGCGGTAAAATCAGCAATGATGAGTAAAGGTTGTGAACATTTATGTGCCCGATGTAATAATCTGCTTTAAATAGGGAGTGTATTTGCATAAACAATTTTTTTCTCTTTGTACTAAGTAGCTACGGTACGTTCTCATTAAACCATGCACTGGAAATAACGTCAGCCAAGATGCTGCAGGAGTCCAGTAACTGATACCGTCATATATATGCCAAGAGATGGTGAGTAAGACAGTGAGTAAGAGCAAAGACTGGAAATTCAGTTTAAGACACAGGTTTTACTCCTAGCATTCCCTCCAGAGGTTAACCTGACAATTTGAACAATGAGAAGTGTCCCATTGCACAATGGGGCACATTTATGAGGGCTGAAGACGGTGGTAATGAGGCGTTCGAGGAGGTCAGAATCAATATGGGAATGAGACTGAATAATTTCCTGCTCCAGTGCTTTGCTGTCTGGGACTGAGTCATGTGATCCCACTCCCACTACTCCTCTTTTGCTCTTCTATGCAGCTTACATGGTTGATAAACTTTAAGCATAGTCACTGACCTCCTGCGTAATGTTAGATGAACCACTTTAGCAAGAGACAAAAGTTACTGAAGACTCAAACTGTACTCTCTGAATTACATTATACTTGTTTGTGTATTCAGACTGTCACGCTCCCTGAAATTGTAAACATCCCGCAATAGGGACCTGTTCTCATCAAGGTAACGGTTAACCGTAATTCAAACCAAATGAGCAAGGACTTCAAGCTCTCTGACCAGAGAATATAATTCTCTCCTAAAGACTTCAGTACAGTACAGTATATGCAAATAACCTTTGGAACTTGGAGTTCTCTCAGCTGCTTAGATGTGCTGCTGCCGCTGAAGTGTGCATGCAGGGACCCAGAGAGTGCTTGAGCAAATTTTGGAATCCCATAAAGCACTCAGCCCAGACAGCACGCCAGTCAGACTGACGGACCTTTTCAAACATTCAATGTGATTTGCTCTCTCTAGTGGAAAAGAAAATCATGAAAGTACATTAAGCTTGATGATGCTACAGTACAATCGGAGTCAACCTGGAGCAACAATGATTAACATACTTACAGTTGCTAAAGAACAGTGATACGATTAACAGAAGCCTTTTACGTCCTCTTCAAAACAAATAGCCTCATATAACGCTTTGTTTTTCCCAAAAGTGACGAACACAAGGGGGAAAAAAAATTCTCAAACAAACATAAAAACAACTCCTATCTATTTTAACTTGTACAGCAACAACCTTTTTTTTTTTTTTTCCCCCCCCCAGATACTGTATTATGTTATTGTCATATAGACAAAAAAAAAAAGAACAGGGCCAAAAAGGTCAAACAAAAAATTTAATTTTAGAGGCACATTTAATATAGTGTAATTTAATTCATGAATGATATTTGGGGAAAAATGTCTTAAGCATTACAAAAAAGTACTACTACACTGATTTATTCATCTTGTTTATCTAGATCACAGAAAAAAAACACAGAATAAGGTATACATTTAATAACTGTACAGTACATCCCATAGTGCATTTAAAATTAGGGAATTCAAACAACCAACACCATAGCTAATATTCTACCATGAAACTATCTGGAAATTAAACAGAAATCTATATAATTATATCTAACTTTTTAAAAATATATTGTATAAAAATGTAAATGTGAAATGCGCAGAATAAAGATGTGAGATTCCGTTTATTAAGTAGATTTCAAATGCACACTCATAAGCGCGTATTACAAATGTACACCGTTGAATTTTGAGATGAACTAATTATGTTTTCAAGGTCAATTTTTTATAATTTGATATAAGGGCGTTTCCCATTGAAATTTAAAATTAGCATATCTTCTCTTCCTGTTGGCCGACTGCAATGAAACAAAGCCTGCATGTTACTTCAAGCTCATCCTGAAAATGTGATGCAGTGAACAAACAGACAGACCAAAAATTCCAACAACCATCTTGATTGGTGATGATCTTTATAATCATTACTCATCATACATCCTCCCAAATTATTTTTAATGAATAAAAAGCATAATTCCATCGATTATATACACAACCTCATTTCCCCTCTCGTCTGTTCCGACCACTCAGCATTCAGCATCAGCGGTATACTAATTATAGACGCTTTTATGCTTGAATGACTCATAGGTCACTGTAGCCTTACCAAACAAAAAGCCTGCCTCTGAAACTGCTCAGGTACAGTACAGGGACTGCACTGTAAATACGAGCCAAAAAGATGAGAGCCTGGAGAAGTATTCCTCAAGACTACATTAATAATACAAGAAAGCCTGTATCTTCGGAAGCAAAATAGGAAGGAATGAGGTGTGGCTCAATACCATTTGCGCAAGTCATTAAATATATTTTTGAAGGGTGAGGTGAGTGTTATCAAACCCTGCTTTGGAACAAATCCCAATTATAACATTTTTGTACAAATGACAACCCTTTCAGTGAAATTTAAAAGGTATATTTAAATGATTTTTATAAAAAAAAATAAAATAAAAAAAAAACAGGTTTTGTCTAATAATCAAGTGTTTTTGTTAATTATATTAATATAATTATTTATATATATATAATTATTTATGAATTTATTATATATATAAATATATATATATATATATATATAATAAATTCATAAATAATTAAACTGGCTTTCTCCAAGTTATTATGAAAACAGTTAAGTAGTAATCCTATTAATAAATCTTCCTTAATGTTAAGAAATGAAATATTTCATTAGTAATGTTCCATTGTGGGAACCATTCACAAAAAAAATACATAAACACCAAAAATTTCTTCCTGACGTTGTTGACACACGTCTGCCGCGTCATCATCAACTTTTACATCATACTGTGTTCACGTAAGAAACATTCCTTACAGAATGTAACAGTAGACAGCATCGTCTGCATTGAAAATGAGCTACATGAGGCTGAGCTCAGGGCTTCTGAAACCTGGATTGAACTGGAAAGCCTCTACAGTGACAGGGTGCATAAGACAGGCAGAAGTAGGGTCTGTCGAAGCATTCGAGCAGCGTGAGGAGCGGCAGCAAGTCGACTGCACTCTCCATACAGTACAGTAGGTGTCACGGTGGCTTAGGGGATAGAACTGTGGCCTCCACCTCCATGGTTTGTGTTCAATTTCTGCCTGGGGTGTGTGTGCATGGAGTTTGCATGTTCTGCCTATGCTTGGGGGTTTCCTCTGGTGTACTCTGGTTTCCTGTCACAGTCCAAAGACATGCAGATTTGGCTAATTGGTGTTCCCTTTGTGTGCAATTTTTGCGTGTGAATGTTGACCGGAGTTTCTACCACGGTTGTAAAAATGGGAACAAATACAACGGTCACCATTGGCCACCACAGTCCCTAGTTGGACTACAGAGGATTCTAGATGGATGGAAGTTTCTAATTTCTAATTTGAATTATGCAGAGTGAGCATAATGGATACACGTATTAGGAAGAAGAAATAAGTATAGTGTAGCAGCCTTACAATGCCAGATTAATGGGCTTAATGCTGAGCTCAGGTGAAAGTAACTCAGATGGGACCAATGCATGCATCTGATTAATCAAAATCAATGAGCTTTACTTTCTTGCTAACTTTTAAGAATATGTTTTGAGCACATTTGGATTTAGCACACTTTTATTGCCTCATTTGAAGTACACAGGACTTGTCACATATTAATTGCCTAATTTTTTTTAACCTAAAAACAATACTATACAAATGATTAAACAAAATAACCCAAACCAACAATAGTACCTACTCTCAGGAAGGGTGGTTACAGTATAAAGAAAGAGATAGCATAGAGCTTTACAAGAGTGATGGACCATGAGATCGACACAGATACCCGCCTGATGGATAGATGGAGAGGGAGGAAAATAAACACGTCATGATACAAGAAGCGAGTAAGCCTCAGGCACAAGTGATTAAGGGCATGTTGGAGAAAAAACAGATGCCAAGAAAAGAAAAATAACAAAAAAAAAATCTCAGAAGGCTCTCTTTGACCACAAGCACAGGTATTATGATCTGCTAGCAGGTATACAATTGTTTACTGTTTAAACATAAACAGTGTCATTGAGGAATTATGATGTTTAGATATATTACTGGATATTGAAGTATATTTGGCATATTACTGTACACTGTACTATATTATTTATATACAGTAATTAAAAGAAAGGTTTTGTCTGTACATTGGTCAGAACTCGCTCTTTCAATGATTTCTTCACCTTTCATACATTGGAGGACCTGAAACCCGGGAAAAACTTTATATCTGAATGTCTGTATGTCTGTATGTCTGTCCAGCCAGATTATATCACAGCATCACACGCAAAACTGGTTAATGGAACTTTGGCAGTATTACTGTAGGTACTTGGGTAATTCGCTTGAAGTTAAACTTGCACCATAAATGAAATAAAACGTTGAGTAGAAGTGAAGTTAGGAGCAGTTTCATGCCAGATTTTAAACTGCAAGTTTTGACAGCGTATTGTGCATGCGTTAAACTGAGGGTGAGTCTTAAATCGACTGCTGGACAGAATTTAATGAAACTTATGCAATATTTAGATATCTGCCTGAAATTTTACCTGAATCATAATGAGTAAAAGCGATGCTATGAGCAGTTATATGCCAAATTTAATAATGTAGTTTATATATAATAAGCTACTAATTCAATTAAAACGCCTGCACCAATACTTTTTCACTAGAAACGCTAGACTGAATATTTTTACTTGATATTTTCACTGTTTAACTAACAGCGCTGAAGTGAATTTTAACCCGCTGGACTCATTTTAAGACAAAACCTAATCTTTATCTGACCTACTTTTCCGATTTCTCATCTGTGATTCACTCTCTGATTGCGGAACAGGAAGTGCATCTGGCTGACGACGGAGAAGTACAACTTACTGTTAACAAGACATAAGATACTCAAACTTACAATAGTTATTTCTTTGTATTAATAAGTTAGACAGAGAGTTTTGCCGTACAGAAAGACAGACAGACGTGTTATATTAAAGCTGACTACAATTAGTAGACTAAATAAACTAGTTATTTATATTCTAGAATGTTGAATTAATTTTAATTATTTGTCCCTTTACTGGACATTCAGTGATTTATATTATTGGATATTGGATTAAATTATTCATGTTACTGGATACTAAATTAAATCATTACCCATTATAGCAAGGAGGCAAAAAACAGAAACGCTCTTAAAAACAGACAATTTAAGTAGCATACCCGCAGAGTCATCAGATCTTCATGTCTACCAACTCATTAATAGGGGTTAAGGAAACAACAAAAGCAACATCTGCTTGGTGGCAGATGGAAGAGTGTGAAACCCACATGTCTGGTACAAAAGAACCTCACAGGAATAAAAAAAAATGCCTGGAAAGCTAATGAATTAATCACTGAATCAATAAATCAATGAATCTGCTTGCGTGATTATGGGATGTTTCCCCTGGGGAACGCAACTGCGCCAACCCCTCATATATAGCACCCCTGTTGCTTTTGCACTCTGCCTGGGGAGACAAATAGCATTTCCAAGGATTACTTAATTATCTGCAAATTAGCACTTTGAGAATAAATTGCAGAGGTGCCAGAGAAAGGGCGAGAGAGCATGGGGGAAAATGGTCCATGAGTTATTGGTGGGGGGGAGGTGGAGAGGGCACTGTTTGCCTTTGTAGCCTTTTGATAAAGGCTCGCTGTGTCTGTGCGAATGCGAAAGAAACATTAGTTCATTAAGATTTACGAGTAACAAGCAAGCATTAAATGTTAAGATTTAAGTACGCGATTTTAGTCGACACAGTGACGATTAATTAGCCTAATGCATCAGCGGCAGACTAAAAGAGGACAAACGTAGGAGATGGACAAACAAATATACCACATAAAGCTATTATTTATTAGCTATTTTAAATACAACACTTTCACAAATTTTGAGACTTGTGCCAAAGAAAAAGCAAGCCGTGCTGAAACAAAAGCCCTGAATTAAAAGCCACATTATATAGCTAATTAATTTCCCGACACAAAGCTTGGCCTATGCATTATTCTTAAGGCACATCCTCACGGCTCTGGATCCCACAGGAGGACCGATTTATCCGAAATACAGAAAGCTGAAGACGGAGAGAGAGCGAGAGAAGAAAAAAAAAAGGAGCGTTCTCGTGTTTTCCACAAGGCATACTGCGTCAAGTATTCAAATGTTAAATATTGCCTAAAAACTACTACCAAGTGTTTTAATCCTTTTTTATTTTCCCAAACTCTATACACACCTGCTGCCTAACAGCAACAGCCCATTTGTGTTTATGTCCAACTACATGCTCATCAATCAATATGTATGATTCTAAGCTATGAAAGTTCTCAGTGTATAGCCTATGAATGAGGCTATGAATGACATTAGCATAAATCCATATTTGAATTCCAATTCCACATAAGACTGAAAGATATTCCTGAACAGCCTTGTGATTTTCAAGATGCATTACGATTAACATTTCACCCCGAGATGATGGAATTTTATATATTCCCGCTCAGAAGGTCCGTACTAGGAGGACGTTTATGAATATTACAAAAACTTTATTGCTGTTGCGTACCGTCAGCTTAAATGCCTGAAGATATAAAATGACCAGATCACACTCACTTAACCACTCTATTTAAATCGCTCAATCATAGAGGGATCATAAAAAGAAGACATGCTCATTTCTTTATGTATGTTCATATAAAAACCTTGCTTTGCTGACTGTTTCTACAGTTTCAATGGGGGCTGTAAAGTATACAACATATCATACTGTAGATATACTGAAAGTGTGAGTGTTTAGAGAAAAATACACGCTCGTTTCCTGCATCAATTTACTGCAATGTACTGTACGTGATATGGCACACCGCTACGGTGCACCGAAAACAGTCACCGTTATGGCTTGCACTTGGGCCACGACCTGTCCTTTTCCATATGCAAGCTGAGGCAGAAGGACATAAGGCTGCTTTTAAAAGCGCATTAAACGGCATGGGCCCCAATTAGCACAGGGTATATGCTGGTACATACCATACGATCTCCCTGCAAAGTCACTCACTGCAGACTCTCACCCGCTGAGAGTGAAAACATTCTCAGCACTGCCTTCTGTGTGATCTAACATTAAAAGAGATGTTTTCTCAGAAATTTTTGTCCCAGGGAAAATTAAAGTTCTGCAAATAGTGTCAGTCTTTGGACAAATTTGTTCTGGGGACGGAGCCTTCTGAGAAGCAATGGCACCATTAAGATGAAAGGGATCTCTCCCAGCACCATGCTGAGAACAAAAAAATAGGTTATATCAAAACCTGTCCAGAAAATGGCAAAAGTCTCACACACACAGACTCTCTCTCTCTCTCTCTCTCTCTCTCTCTCTCTCTCTCTCTCTCTCTCTCTCTCACACACACACACACTCATACTCTGTCAATTAAAATTGAAGCTTAATAGAGCCATTACGACACTTAGCAGCATATAATGTACTGCCATAACATCAACACCACCGCCAGGTGAAACACACAACATCGATATGAGACTATACTGTATATCAATAAACTGGTGACAGGATCATGGGCACCCAAGCTCAACAATCCTGCGGGGACGAAAGGCCAGCCTCTCCGATCCCACAGAAAAGCCAATGAGGCACAACTCTTCAGAAAAGACAATGCCTGCCGTGATAGAAAGGCAGCAGAACAATCGGACGTGGGATGTACAGTACTGGACAAACAAGTGAGATCCACAGAGGCACAAGGAAAAAAATGCTTGAAATAAGAAAACAAAATGATTATATATATATATATAAAGGAGGGGGTCCAAATTATTGGCCTAAAGTACACAATAAAAACATTACATTTTGGGTATAAAACTGCCTATTGCATTATTTAAACCTATAAGGATCATAATGAAGAGTCAACCATTAAATGACCATGATTAGAAAAGCTTGATCATAAAATAACTTATAGTGGAAAACAGCTGTGTGGCCATAAGAAAACCATTTGTTGAAAAAAATAATAATTGAATTTTTTTTCTTTTGGAATTGGAGCTATGGAAAAGGTCATGTGGTCTGATGAGTGGCTCTCAGACTGACCCTATTCCATAGTGATGGGCGTGTCAGGGTAAGAAGGGGAGTCCAGGAAGCAATGCACCCATCATGCATAGTGCCCACTGTACAAGCCTCTGGAGGCAGTATTATGATCTGGAGTTACTTCAGTTGCTCAGGTCTCAGGTCTCTCAGTAATGTTATGTGGCAATAAAATGAAGGCAGATGATGACCTCGATATAAGGTCTCTATATACAGTAAATGATCAGATCCATGCATAATATTTGCTCTACTAAGCAACTCCGAGCTGCAGGTCTTTTGAAGCAACACAAAAACTGAGAGCGGAAGTAAATTATTTTTAATTAATTCATAGCCAGTTATTTCTGCATGAGAAGAACCGAGTGTTCCATTGACAGAAATCTATAGAATGAACTTGGGGCTCAGCAAATTAGCTTCACACCTGGGCATGGGCTTATCGACGCTAGCACGAAACTGAGATAGCGCCGCACAGTAGAAAATACAATGAAAACACAATTAGTCTAATAGAGCTGTGGCTCTGAACTCGATGAGGACCGGCCACTTTTAAGTTTTCAAGCTTTCTCTCCCCTCAGCACACCTAATGCAACGAATAAAAGATTGCTCTCGTATGTCAGGAGAAAAGAAATACTAAATCTTTACAAATTGTCTCCGTCCTTAGTGTTAAAGCTGAATATGTGGGCAGAAGAGGAAAAAGCTTTTAACACCTTTGTGCCGTTTGTAATGCATTAACAACTTTTATTGCCTGATGAAGAGTGACAGTGAGTCTGTAATCTGATAAATGTGTCTCAATGTGATCGATGTGAGGTTTGCATATAGTAGGATAGCAGTTTCGCTCAAGTTTTGAACAAACTAAAGTACGTCTCATGCTATGTAAAATGTACTTTAAAAAAGTATAGGTCTCCACCTCATACAGAATAATATCACTGTATATTGTAATCACATCACTAATACACTTATACATCTCATATAAGGTCTTTACTGAGAGCTCATTACATGTTACAGTATAAAGCTGTATATGATACATGATTTAAATGTTCTATGAATAAATTCATGTTTTAATAGCATTTACAGCGTCACCTTGGCATACAAATTTAATCCGGTGGCGAGCTCTCAAGGCGAAATTTTGTATTGCGAAACGCATTTTCCCACTGGAAATATTGTCAATACAGATACTCCATTCCAGCCATCCAAAAATATTATCAGTACTACCAATTTCCAAGAATATAATCATATTTTTGCATATTAAAATTGCAATCAAAACATTTAGAAAAGACATGGTAATTAAGTAAAATCTTAAATAAATAGACATTGAATCTCACTTAACCTTAGTTTATAATTCCTCTTGGCACCGGCTGCTTTAAAAACGAAACTGAAGGTGGCTCCCTTTTCTTCTTGCTGCCGTTCTTGCTAACATTCTTGGGAGCCATGGTGCTATGTAGGGATGCACCGATACCACTTTTTTGGAAAACGAGTACAAGTACGAGTAATTGCATTTCAGTACTCGCCGATACCGATACCGAGTACTTAATAAAAACATGATTTAAATTTACAGAAACAGACGCGG
>JAQMYK010000013.1:9472483-9486836 GCA_030014345.1 Clarias buthupogon | reverse complement strand
CCGGTATCGGGGGACTTTTAACGAGTACGAGTACTTTAAAAAATGTGGTATCGAGGCCGATACCCGATACCGGTATCAGTGCATCCCTAATGCTATGTCTACACTAAATCTTGCAAAAATGCAAATAATATGTAAAGTCTCATTTCATTCATTCTTGTTGAAAAAAAATCAAACAGACCATTCTTTTTTTTTTAATCCAATAATCATAATGTAATACTGTCCAAGGAATCTGAAGGCGGCAATAGGCATTAGTCATAAGTAAATCACACTTGTGTCAGATTTAAGTCCTCAGAATTTTTTACAGAGAGAACATCTACAACATGGGTTGAGCTTTTGCTCACAGCTTAAAGTTTACATACTTTTTTGGCAGTTGCCAATAAATGCTCCACTACTGCAGGTGGTGCTATTAAAAATTTAATGACAATTCCCGTGACCTACAGGAAGAAGACTGCCTACTGCTAAGTAATGCATAAACTATTGTAAGCAGTTGTTGAATGTACATGAATAAATAATAGAATGAAAGAAAGAACTACTAATTTAGTTCAGCGTGTACAAAGAGAAAAGGAACAGAAAAGTGAGATCATTAAACAAATTGAGGGTTGAGGTTGACATGTTTAACATGCTAGTGAAGCCAGGATAATTGCCTCATTTGCAGGGATCAATCACAGGCTTGGTTGCCTAGCATGTTCGTCCATAGTGTTTGCCCAGCTGCAATGTTTAAGCTTCCCAATGTTTTTTGAGCTTCCAGTTATACAGGGCATTCAAAAGTCAACACTTCTCAGTGAAAAAAAAAAAAAACAACAACTCAGAGTTCAACATAAAGTCACATACATCTAAACGCTTTTCGGGTCCAGGGACCAACCAACGAAGCATGCTATGGAGCACAGGTGAAAAAATAAAGATTAATATTCTGCAGAACAAAGTATTTTGATTTAGGGTATGGTACCTTTCTCACACAGACGGCCGGTGTAATGGAGAGGGCAATTACAGAAGAACGATGCAGCACCACTTGGCATGGACAGAGGATGACACATGCCACCATTGAGACATGGCTCATCGGCGCATGCCAGTGAGGGCACAGTTGGCAGAAGATTGATGCTGCCTGCTCCAGTGGGAGAACTGAACGCATCAGTGGATACAGCAGCATGCACAAGGCTGTCTTGATGCCAGGAAGACCTGAAAAATACATAATGTCTTTTATATTAAAAGGAATAAAAAATTTGCATGGCTTAGATTTTCAATTTGTTTAACACAATTTCTACAGAAGATAAAACACAAGTATTTAGGTGAGGATTTCTGCAGGACCTGTGTTGTATTGCTATACTCAGGGGTGGATGGAATAAAATAAAAAAAATTACAGACGAGAAAAAAAATACAGATAAGACAGATACATACAGTGCAAAGAGTGCAACATCTATCATATAAGCCTCTTGACAAAAAAAAAAAGAAAATTCTTCTTTTTTTTTTATACACAGAAAAATCATACTGTAATGATATCTGTGGTGGTATTTTGATGAAGCAATATGTGCTTTCTCGTGCATTTCTGACATATCAATTTTACATTATACTTAAAACATATACATACACACTCACTGCCTTGTGTCAACACTTGCACATTCATGCAATTATCCAATCATGCAATTATGCAAGTGTCCAATTATTCACTGAGATACTTTTCTGCTCACTACAGTTATAATGACTAGTCATTTGAGTAACCAAACCTGTCTCCGTAATTTTCCCATAAACACAAGTGATGCATTTCGCTTATATAAACATTTCACCATTTGTAAGAAACTTTAAAGCTCTTTTAACATTAGACAAAAATTGTACAACATGGGCAATCAGGCACACAGTCAGAGGTAAGCTTTCTGACATTCGGAATTTTAGCACAGGGCTTTGCAGTTTCTGACACATACTGTACTGTATATGGCCAAAAAACAACCCACTACCTGGATTTAACTGCGCGAATAGATAAGAGCCTTCCATTGGATAATTACTGCAGTAATTAATATGGACCAGCTGCCATAACAATTTATTTAACCCTAACTGATGCAGGGAATAAATTCTGATCAGCCATGTCAGAAGACGTATCCTGTGGTTGTTGCAAATGTGTTACTCTGTTTTGGATCAATTATTGGCATGCATCACTCAAGAAAACTACTGAAGAGATTGCTGAAACTACTTCAATTTTGTAAAGAATTTGGTAAAGCGCATTATTAAAACTTGGAAGGATAGTGGTGAACCATCAGCTACTGTATGAGGAAGAAATGTGGTCAGAAAAACATCTACAGTAAGTGAGCGTGATGGGAGATCACTTAGTAAAATAAAATAGTCAAAAAAAAAAAAAGAATTTTGTCTTCTTTGGCACAGGCATATTCCAAGATGTCATTCCAGGATTCACCTGGCTCGGATGGTGAAAGAGTGGTTCAGGAAGCACGAGATATCATTTTGACACATGGATTGTCCAGACCTTAACCTCATTGAGAAATTTTTATACATTATGTGCTGGAGAAGATTTTACACAGGGATCTGACTCTCCCGTTATCAATACAAGCTCTTTTAATAAAAATAATGCGAATATGAACAGAAATAAATGCCACGGCTGTAATCAATGCAAAAGGTGGCCCTATGAAATATTAGGGTGTGCATAAAAAAAAAAGAAAAAAAAAAAGAATATGACAGGCTACTGAGGAAACCTTTATTTATAGCAGGTAAAATGAAGCAATCCTTTTGTGAATCTTTCAACAGATGAGACAGAAACCAGGTGTCATTCTTTAACTAATAGAAATTCTGACACCACCTTACTGTAAATACATGCCTGATTACATTCTATTCCTCAGCTTTCTAAGCCTTAGCTACTGTATTTCTGCAGTAATCATGCTGCTCTAGACTTAAAGCATTAATGATAAGAACGTTATATAAAAACGTTGCACGAACAAACTTGCATAATTAATTAAGCCAACTTCATCAGTAAGCGTTTGGTTTTAGTTGCCAGTGTCATGTACGTATAGACCAGATATCTTTAGCATTAGTGTTATCTTTAAAACATATCTTTAACACTAGTGTTATCACCAACCGTAGCTATATAAATGCTTTAGAAACCCTTTAAAATGTATGTATTATAGCTTACACCTGTGTATCTTGCTCCTGCACTTTCTTTACCCTGAACACATCTCACATCACCTACATTCTGTCCTGAAAGCCCATTAGAGAGGAAAAAGAAAGTAGACCAGAGTGTAAGTCTGCAGTCTGATTAAATGGGCCATTATACAATAATGTGGTCATATCTGTGGGAACGACACAAACATCCTGGAGTGCAGGAAAGAAACCTGCTAGGAACTCGTTTTTATTTATGCGAGAACTTTATTTATGTAACTCCTTTAACTACAAAGGAGACATTTTATTACAGATGACTTAAAGGGGCTTAAGTGTTTTAGGCTATTTCTTGTTTTAAGACGTGTTAGGGTCGGTTTTCTGCACCAAATATGTTTTTAAGAGACTACAATGGGAAAATCCAGGCATATTAAAGATGTAGTGTAAATATGCAAGCTGTTTAACAGATCATTCAATTTACATTAAGGAGTTTCCTTATGTTATTAAGATTATTCCTGTGCTGTCATAATTAGATAACATTACACAAGTGACAGTGCTGTTGTACTGAATAACGGCACATATGATAGGCAGGCCAGTGATAGGCACGAGTTCTACAAACATTATTTATTATCAACCGATAATAGATTAACATTTGTTTGTTTATTTAACCAATTACGTATTTTGCTCCACTAACACGAAATTAGCGGGTATAAGTAGTTTTAAACTGTTACCAGAACAACCATGCACGCAGTGGACAGTCCTGTAATTCTTTAGATTTCCACTTATCCCACTTTAGAATATCAGCTAAACGGGTTGAATTCCAAATAGCATAAAATACAAAGCTAGTGCACTATGTGAGATGTACAATCCCTTGTTCCACACACCAAGTATTGCTGTTGATCAGGGTTTTGAGATGGATTTGGGATTCAGCCTTGTGTTAGATGCTCATTAGCTTAGCAGCTCACATTAGCGGTGAACAAAACAAAACAACACGGGCAGTTAAGATACAATTCAGACCAATTTAAAAGGAGATTTTTCCTTATCAGATATCAGATATAACATTATCTGTAATATCAATATTGTAACAGTATCAGATGTATTTACTTGCTTAAAGTGCTTCCGGAACAGTTTTTGAATGTGGTTTAAGCAGGTAGCTGCTCTTCCCTCTTTCCTCCTTTCAGTACTATGGACAGTTCCAAGCTACTTTCCCCCATGCTGTGCTCGACAGCTGCTTGTTAGCATAAGTGTGATGCAAAGCTATACATATACAGCAATTAAACTGGCAAGTGTTGTTAAGCTCTATATCGCCACTTGTGGAATCCCTCTTGTCCAATCCGATTACTCCATCAGGACATAACGTCGCAATATCAGGATCTCGCAACAAAATGTAGCGGACATGTATATAGCTTTAAAATTATTTGTTAGTCAAATCATAAAACAAATACATACTAAATGAGGTCTCATAAGAAGGGCATTGGATATCAGGATCTCTAATCCCCTCCACACAAGACCAAAATGACATTTGTAAAATGAAAATAATGCAATTTCAATGCTTAGCATCACTAGGTACAAACCAGATTATGAATCTATTCACCCTAAATTATCTGGAGTAAAGATTTATACCAGGCAGCAAACTCAGAATTGATCACTTGCTCACAGCATGAAACCCTGTTTATTTTTTGTGGGTTTCTTGTCCTTGAGCGCTTAAGCAATATGCATACATACTGTAAAACTTTCCACTCCATTCCATTAATGTGTCTTATACTCCTAATGCTCTTAGACACTTTTGGCCTACAAAGTTAAGAAATATAACCATGTCCAGTACAAATGATAAGGTTTTTACAGGATCTTTATATTTTTTGGGCAAAGAACTTTTGGAAAAGGGTTTAGTATTTCTAAAAAGCTAAACGCCTCAAAAATATCTGACTGCTACCAAACATCTGCTTATCTCACAAAGATTGTAAAAGTGATGGAATAATCAGGGACATACCAGTCATTTCACACCCCATGGTTTCAACTTGGCTATAAGTTATAAGACACCTGAGGTAAAATAATTTATCAACCTGTTTCACCCTTCGAGCTGTTAGCTGTAGTCTGAGTGCTCTGGAAATATAACACTAGAGGTTTATGAGGCATGATGGCTTGCATTCTACCTTCACCAAGTACTCCCTTTCAGACTTGATGTAGAATGTCAGCTTTTCTTAATGTGAGATATAAACAAAACACACTAGTATGATCTGTGCTACAGTAAATATGAGAAGCAAGTACAATCTAATCAGCATAAATATTCATATAAGCCTTTTTAGAGAGAATCTAATTGTATCTACTTAAACTTTGAGAAAATGGAGAACAAATTGGATGAGAAATTAAGACAAAAAGAACACTTTTCTGAGCAGAAGAATTAATATGCATGATACAAATTGAACCACAAAGGCTTTATACATGACATTGGCCTGCCCTCGTCCCTCGGTTCCACTGTAGCCTCGGGTTCTTGCTTTTTAGCAGAGGCCCGTAAGGAACTGTTTTTGTTTTTTCTACTTGAGACTTCCTTTCAGCTCAAACCAGTATTGCCATTCTTCTCTGCCCTCTCTCATCAACATGTGTTTCTGCCCACTGAACTGACACTCGCCGTTTTCTTTTTTTCCTCTCACTCCATTCTGTGTAAACTCTACAGACTACAGTGAGTGAAAGTCTCAAGAGATCAGTCGTTTCTGAAACACTCAAACCAGACTGTCTGGCAGTAGCTACCGTTAGAAGGTCAAAGGCACTAATACCACATTTTTCTTTGTTCGGATTCCTTAAACTGTGCCTGAATTATTTATGCATTAGACTACTGTCATCTGAATAACTGACTAGATGATTGCATAATGTTTCTAATAAATTGGTGAGTGAGTCGATATGTAAGGAATAGAACAGCATACGGTGCACCATTATACGCGACATGACCCCCAAATTATTTCTTTTCCTAGGTTTTAATGACAGCGTGTAATGTCAAAAGTTTTTTAAGATTAAATATATAATTTCATTGAGACAAATTCGTTTCTGCCATTGCTTACATTGTACACTGTCTGGTAGGGAAAAAGTTGGCAGTCAGTTTAATAGTTTGTTAGACCTTCAGCTTTGATTATGGTGCACACTGTGGTGGTCAGTTCAAAAATTGAACGACTGAATATTTAAAATAATTCTTCATAAAGGAAAAACTCCATAGATGTGATAGTGAGACCATTCAGCACATTCAGGTCATCAGCTGACTTCATTTTATTGCCACATGACGTTATTGAGCCTAGACCTGACCAACTGGAGCAACCCCAGGTCCTTTATGCATGATGGCTGCATCGCTTCATAAACTTCCCTTATTTTCCTGATTTGCTTATCACTCTGGAATATTGTAAATCTTGACTTGTTACACCTTACCTTTTTAACTGCTTGCAATATCAACTTTAAATCTTTTTCTAATGAGTCTCACTAACAAGTGGTTTTCTTATGCCCACACAGCTGTTTATTCCCAATCCTGTGGGTTCTCATTACACTACTATGTGTGGAAATGCTCTTTCTTTCAATATTACACACATTTGCGATTCCTAATTATTAATTAGAATTTCACAATACAGCTTTTCTGCATTTAATCAAACAGAGCAAGATAAAAACCTGACTGGGATCTTGTAACACCTTGCGTGACCGTGTATATTTTCACCAAACTCAGCAAAAACAAAGACCACAGCCCGGACTAAACTGATGGGGTTCAAGTACAGTAATTTTTGTTAGTCCATTAACTAATCATGTGGAAACATTAACATTTTCCACCAGCGCACAATCTGTCTGTTTGAACATGCAACTGTTTTGAAATACGTCAGTGGCACTGTCACAAGCATGGGCAATCTGATCTGATTAGTTTCCATAGCACCCAGTATATATAAGTGACTGCTTATATGCATGCGTTGAGGGGAACGCATGTCCAGGAGGCATAAAAAGGGCTAGGAAGAGGGAAAAATTAATACACACATTAAAAAAAAAAAAATATATATATCTTTTATATATTATTAGTGTATTTCCCCGCTCCCTGGCCTACTTTATATTATATATAATATCACTCTCAATCACACACACAGACGCATACATTGTATAGAGAGAGAGGGAGGCAAGAGAGAGAGAGAGAAGAGAAATCTAAGCTCTTAATTAAATGTATCCTTACTTGCAGTTTTCGATGTTGTTCCCAGCAATGGCATTGGAAGTGTGAAATCCTCTGAGCTTATTAATTTCAATTATTTCAATACAGCCAGTGTAGTTGTACCAATGCTCAGCTCCCTAAGGGAACAATAGAAAAAAGACAGCTTTTTTTCCCCTTTTTCTACAAGAAAGCAACAACACGAGCACATGCCTGAAGTGATTTAAACAATAATTCAGTGATTGTGTGACACTGGGACAATGTTAAGCAAGTTGCACATGATATAATCTGTATCCTGTAGAAACCAATCAAATGTTTGAAATCACTTATTATTTACAAGTGTAAACATGTTACATCTCATGCATTCACAAGTAAAGCAAATGTTCTTGAGTAAGACAAAAGCCAGATAGTTCAGAATATACACATATACTTTGAAAAATATTGTGATATTTAAGCTTAAGATTTAATTACTTGAGAAGATTTTTCGCATATCTCAGTTAAGAAGCTCGGGTCAGAGCGCAGGGTCAGCCAGGATATAGCGGCCCTGGAGTAGATAGGGCTAAGAGCCTTGATCAAAGGCTCAAGAGGGGCAGCTTGGCAGTACTTGGGCTTGAACCCCGACCTTCAGGTCAGTATCCCTGAGCCTAAACTAACTGAGCCACCACTGTCCCCAAAGAGCATGGCAAAAGGCAACGTTGGGATGTTGTGTGAAAATGGTATGTGACTGCATACACATTAATCTCCATCCCTTTTGTTTAATTTAACCCCACATTTATCCTATGTATCATGCAACCCTGTGCATATAAACCTTGCAAAATATACGGAAACAATCCCACATTGTGGCCCAAAGGTTCGAGTTCTGCCATTCCTTATCACATATCCAGGAATACCCAGATAATACCAACCCTTCTCACAAGCTGCATTCAGAGGCAGGAGAACGCTAAACCATGTCTATACAGGTAGTCCCCAACTTACAAACGAGTTCCATTCTGGGAGCACGTTTGTAAGTCAGATTTGTTCTTAAGTCCGACAAAGTAAGTCTTATACATCTTTGACACAAATATACCATGTAAAGAGTACCAATCCACTTGACTAAATCTCTGTCCCCTTTCTCCACACTGCTATCATGTGGCGAAAAAACTTAACTGTGCCTAAGGAAATGAATCTCACAGTGAAATGTGAAACATAACAGTGTTGTTTCTGCGTCTTTAAATTGAGAAGGGAATCCCGGATGCCATTTTGTCACTTATTTTCCACTGTAACTTCTTAAGGATTTTCCAAAATTCGGATTATTCATCATCAGAACAGTTTTACAAGATAGTGATCGTGCTCCCTCACACGCACTAACATACAATATATCAGACGTTAGACATTTTATACATTCACGTACACACTGATAATATTATATATATAATTGTAAATATTGGTAGGCGGCATGGTGGTGTAGTGGTTAGCACTGTCGCCTTGCACCTCCAGGGTCCGGGTTCTCCCACAGTCCAAAGACATGTAGATTAGGGTAATTGGCGTTCACAAATTGCCCATAGTGTGTGAATGAGTGTGTGAGTCTATGTGTGTGTGCCCTGCGATGGATTGGCACCCTGTCCAGGGTGTACCCCGCCTCATGCCCTAAGCCACCTGGGATAGGCTCCAGGTCCCCGCGACCCTGAAAATTCATAGCGCAAATCTGATAAGATGGGAACTATCTGTATAGAATATTTACATATAATACAACGCCTTTATTTGGTTAACTTTTGAAGGCAGCGTTGTACATGTACCCTTTATCCTCCTACACATCCCATAATACAATGTGCGAGGGCAAGAAGTCCAGCACCTTAGGTACAGAAAACGTCTGTTTTATTATCCCAGTGGACATTTGGGGCCAAAATCGTGTGATATAAGCTGCTTTTGAAGCATGGCACAAAGCTACCCATGGATCAAGGCGGCTGCCTTTTATTTCAGACTCTGACTAATACCCAGGAGAACTCTAGGGGTTATCGCCCCCTCACAGTTCAATGAAACAGCACCATCCAAAGTTTTGAAGAGTACTGCCCTGCCTTTGCTAGTAGCACAGCCATCGTTCAGGATAGAAAAAGGTACACTATACAACCAAAAGTACAGAATGTGAACACTTCCCCATCCCACACACCTCGTGTGTGTGTCTTCCCCACACTATTGCCATGCAGTTAAAACCACCGTCTCTGTCTCTGTACTGTACTGTATGTAACTCCCCATGACTTCCCAACTGATTTCTCACCAGCTCCAGGATACTTAATTCTGGGGAATTATTCAGCTCCATACACCCTTACACGCCTAAACGCAGATCCCTGATCCAATTAATATGATCAGGTTGTTTACCTAATGCAATGTGGTTTGTATTTAACAGTAATCATTGCATGAACAAATAGCCGAAAAGCAAATACTGTTGCATATTTGATTTATTTCATTAAATAGCTTTTTGGGTCAGCGTTTAGTTAATGTGCTGCATACAATTTAAACGATTTTTAATTTCTTTTGTGTGTCAAGTTGTGCAGAAATTATGTTTCATGCTACTTGCTCCCTGCAGCCAGAGCGAGGAGTTTGTTTCTATGGTAACCATTAATGACTCCAGTCAACTTACATAAATCTCACGAGATTCAGCAGTGCAGGGTTACATTCTATACCGACGGTGTGAAACTGCATTTCTCCAACGCCTGTATGATGTTTGTGATTCATTTTCTTTATATTACTCGAAACAGTTTCAATCTGCATATTGATACCCGTGCACTAATACACTTGCATCCTACTACAGTACCTCTGGCTTTACCGGCATTGCAGCATACATAAAAACACAGGCTGCGTTTTATCCAGAACACACTGAAGTATATTTAATAGAAGCTGTCTATAACTGCTGCATGGATTAATGTGTGAAAGATTTGAATCTGTCATGCATTAACACAGAAAAAAAGCCATTGCAACTGGAATAATCTTACCTTATATGGAGAGTAACTGATAGGAAGACCTCCTACAAAAACATGGCCAGTTTGTAAAGTTACTCGTGGCCAGTAATTGCTCGGGTTGCTTTGAGCACGTTGAAAGCCAGAAACAGCAACCTCTGCTTCACAAGGAGCGAGATGCTGTCTGTGGAGGGAAAGCGTTTTATTAAAATAACGACTCTCACAGTAGTCAAGAATACGGATGGAGATAAGAACTACAGTACATAACTATAAAATAAAATCATATTTGGATATTTAAAGCTAACCTTAGAACCATGTTTATCTCTCTGCTCAGTGGTAGTAAATATACTGAATTAATGATCTCGGGTTTACTTTGCAGCAAAGCTATAACACTCCGCTGTTTATGTTGAGAATATTTCTTTGTTGCCTTAGGAAACAATTTTTTTTTTTTTATAAAAGCCAAGCAATCTAATTTGCATTTTATGGCTATGTTTTACCTCTTTTTAATATTCAGACCAAAAACTGTTTGTGGAGAATATGATAAGCATTGTTTCCATGGATACAGAAGAGAAAGGAGTGCTTAAAAGTAAAGCAGGATACACAATGAATTCGGTATTCATTATTTTCTATTAGACATGGCGTGTCAAATTTTAGCACAGAGTTATGACTTTAAAGTTCTCGCTTTTTCCCTCTACACTTGATTTATCCCGCTACTCTTTCTATGACTCGATGCTGAAAATATAGAGCAGTAAATGACATACTGTAGAGGAAAAAATAAAATCTGCATGCTACTAAGCAATCAAGTCAGGAACCACGGCTATGTGAATTATAAATAGTATTGAATAAGAATGCTTTTATTGGTCTTTGTATAAGTGCATTGAAATTAAGATATGCAGCATAAAAAAAAATTAAATAAAATAGAAAACTAGAGTCCACACCAGAATGAATGATTAGCACCCACGATGAAGGAAAGCAAAAAGGTTACACAAATGTCTTTATGGTTAATTAGCTTCATCTCTCACAAAAATAAGAAGAATGTAACATTTACTGGAAGTTAATTTATTATACATACACCTACACACATTATGTTATTTTACTTTTACTCAAAGTAAAAGTAAAATGGTTCATGTTTCAGTCAAGTAAAAGTTAAAACAGAGTACAGAGACGCTATCACGTCAAGTTATCTGGGAATTTGCACATCAGCTTCTGCTTCAAACTCGAAAAAGCCATTAGCCATTAACTTCTCAAAAAAGAGAAAGAAAATGAGAACAGGCCAGAACCATCTTGAAGGCGAAGTGAAAGTGAAAACGCCCAACCCATTGACCAGGAGACAACTACTAAGCCAGGTTGCTGAGCTCTATGACCCAATTGGTCTCGTTACGCCTGCCGAGCAAAAAGGTGTAATTCTTGTCAGGAAGGCATTCCAAGAGACAGGAAAGGGGAGCTTAACTCGACAAACATGGGACAAGCCACTTTCTGGAAATCTCAGAAATGAGGCCATCAGATTCTTCGAGAAGAATTGGCGGATGAAAGTTGGTTTCACCTAGTAGACCGTCAGACTGTGCTGGGGGCCATTCAGTGTGATAGCTATGGGTTCCAGATGTTCTTCGCAAACAGAGTTGGGGAAATCCAAAAGGCTGAGCCAGCGAGTGACTGGTGGTGGATCCCAGGAAATGGCCCTGGAAAATCGAATGTTCTCGTTACATGAATGGGGCAGCAGAGACCACCGTTCACATTGTACAGTGAGCGTCACAAACAAGACAGAGAAAGTCATGAAGAAATTGAACATCAAGATTCCTGCGACCATCCTTCATAGAGATGTTAGACGGTTAGTCGTCTTGGTTCCTTTTATTCTGAAGAACAGGCAGAATAAAAGAAAGTGTGAACTACTTGGTTTCAAGAACCAGTAGTTCAAGTGGGAGGTGTAAAGCTAATATAAGTGAAATGATGGAGCTGAAGTCATTCGACAAGGAACAACTGTGACACGATCAGAGTGTGACATCACAGTAGGCATCACCTCACAGTCACTAATGGAGCAAAGGTATAGACTCAACATACAGTACAACCATCTGTCACAGAGAATCGCCATCGTCTCTACTATGATGTAACTACTGTACTGTATGATGTAACCGTATAGGGTCTGTGTATAAAAACCAAGAGACTGCAGTCAGTAACATGTGAGACAGGGAAGTGCATTGGCTGCTGGTCAGGGACACTGATGGTGGTATGATAATACCACTCTTTACACATACGAAGGACTGATCACTTGAATCTGAGTCACTTAATATTTGATATAATTGCTATTGTGCTCAATACAAGAGAGAAAGAGTAACATGTTAAATTCACAGATAACTCGACATCACCATGGAGATGATTAGTGCATACACTGATGAAACGAGACTAGTGTACAGACCTTTATAAATCATCTAACGGGTATAAAATAGCTGAATTTCAGTGTTAGTGAAATAATTATGAAGTTTAAAACAACATGCTGTAATGAATGCATCTGAAAAATTATTGAACTGTACAGTTGATCCTTCCTGTGAGGAAAATGCTTTTGGAAGGGGAAGGAAAAAAGAAAAAAAAAATCTCAGAGATGGAATTTTGCAGAAATTTAGAAAGTTTAAAGCATACAAAAATTCTAATTCTATATTCATACAACAAACAAATTTTCTTTTATCTAACCACATAAATGACACTAACCAGACCTACAGTATGTTCCACACAAGGATTAGTCCCCCTCAAAATTGTTCACACTGTTAAAAAGGGAGAAAGATCAGAAGATCAGTTATGTATAAATGTTTTTCTTTCAAAAGCCTCGAGAACCTTGTTGGAGTGCATGGCATCATGGACAGATTTTAAATGAAAATCTCACAATCTGACTGCATGTACAGAATCAAGAAGTTACAACTGGGTGGTGGTTGGACCTTCCAGCAGGACCATGATCTGAACGATAAGTCCAAATCCACACAAAATTGATGATCGCAAAAACAAGGTTTTGAAGTGGCCATCCCAGACTCCGATTCCAATAGCATTTAAATAAAAATGAAATAAAGACGAAAAGAAGAAGAAACGTTTGTAGGTTGCACCCAGTACCCAACATACAGTATGTACACAATTGTTTTTGCGTGATCTAAAATTAACTCCAATTTTAGATAATTATTCATTCATTCATTCATCTTCTATACCGCTTTATCCTCTATTCAGGCTCGCGGGGACCTGCAGCCTATCCCAGGAGGCTTGGGGCACAAGGCGGGGTACACTCTGGACAGGGTGCCAATTCATCGCAGGGCACACACACATACAGTACGCACATTTAGATAATTATTGTTTTTTTTTTAATTATATTTTACACATGGTGTTAAATTTTTTTTTTTATTTAACCTGCTTATATTTAACATTATATACAAAACCTGCTATTTTAACTACAGTACAGATCCAAAACTAGATCTTCTGAATGATTTATAACTTGCTTTAAAAAGCTCCATCTGGGTTATGGACATAGTCTAAAGCAAACTTGGCAGATTCAAGGGCATATACAGTTGTTACAATGGAAATGATTCATTATCAGAAAATTTGTGGTATCAGAATTGTTCATTGTCTGGTTTGGTTATGTTTAAATACACAACTGTTTAAAACAATAAATTCACTTTAGTACTAACTGAAAAGTAATTTTTGTATGCACGATTGTGCTCAGTATGTGTGTGTGTGTGCCCTGAGATAGATTGGGAAGTACCTGCCTCGTGTCCTAAGTCTCCTGGTATAGGCTCCAGGTTCCACACGCCCCTATATACAGGATAAAGCGGTAGAGACCATGATGACAATGGTGTAAGGTATAATTATTAATGTATTTTTAGCAAGGGCAGCAATAATTCTGGAGGTGACTGTATGGTATGCAGCAGAGAAGTGATGTATGGCAGAAGAGCAGAGCTCAAGTTAAATTGATGAAAAGCTTTGCACTCTTATTTGGAGTGCTGCACTTTAACATGGCACTTTAGCTACTAGTATGGCACACAAGAGCAGTTACAGTATAAGCTTTTAACAATATTTCCTCTAACATCAAATAAATAAATAAACAAGCACACACAAAAGTATTCGGCCCCCTTGAACTTTTCCACATTTTGTCACATTACAGCCACAAACATGAATCAATTTTATTGGA
>JAQMYK010000013.1:9454675-9466610 GCA_030014345.1 Clarias buthupogon | reverse complement strand
ATTACAGAAAGGCTGACCTCTGTGTCTTAAAATAACAACTAACTGTTGTTTTTCTTGTTGGTACGTAATTACCTAATCCCATATGTGTTATTTTATAGTTTTGAAATCCCCAGTATTGTTGTAGAATGTAGGAAATAAATCACTAAACAAAAACTAAGAAATTTGCAAGTGACCCCAAACTTTTGAACGGGAGTGGATATATATATATATATATATATATATACACTGTATATATTTGTTTTGATTCATTTTCTTAAAACCTTTTTTGTGACAACGTCCACTGTTAAATGCTATCTAAATTTGAAATGAAATGAAAATGCTCAGCTGAGCCTGAAGAGCTACTTCAAGAGAGTTTCAACCTGACGGGCAGTAAAATAATCAGCTCGATACATTATAAATGAAAGCATCTCCCATCATTTACACACCACCATTTAGAAAGATTTATGAAGCGCCATTTTAAAATATTCAGTACGGCATTGTTAAGTCCATTTTGAATTAACTACGAATTATAGGGTACTTTCTAAATGACCTGAATGCCAGTTGTAAAGCAGCATACAGTTGACTTTATAGCTTCTTGCTGTGAAAGGCAGAGCGTATTTAATTTCCAGGATAATTGTAATACACTACCGATATAAGGACATTGTTAGAAAACTCCATTTAAATGGATATACCACGACTCCTTTGAATGACGCCTGTATCTAAACCAGTATTTCATGAATGTATTACAGAGACAGTACTGTGCGCAAAAGTCCTGGGCCATCCCTTACTTCTTTCTATTACGTGGTAGTTGAGTCATGTCAACTGGACTTCTTTATGTTAGGTAGGTTAGCTTTATCAGTCTGAATATAAAATTAAATTAAGTTATATAGATTAAAGAAATTTAAACAATTTCTTTTTACTGCAACAGGCTGCAAAATGCCTAAAGATACAATTTAACAATTGGTTGTTCATGTAACAATCTCAGCAGCAACCTCATTTCCCCTCTCATCTGTTCCAACTATTCAGCATTCAGCATCACCAGTGTACTAATCACCGGCCTGATCTTCTGTCACCTTCTGCACCTGTTTCTCACTGGTTCATGCCTTAAGTTAGATGGTTTTTATGCTTGAATGATTCATAGGTCACTATGTGTCTTAACAAACAAAACAAAAACATTCCTCTGAAAATGTTCTTCAGGGACTGCTCAGGTACAGGAACTAGACTGAAAATGAGAGCCAAAATGTTTTTCAGGAAGCCTGGAGATGTATTCTCCAAAACTACATAAAAAATCCAAGAAAGTCTGGGTCTTAAAAAGAAAAATATGAAGTAACGAGGGGTGGCCTATTAAACCCTGCCAGATATCACTGTGAAGAATTTAAACTTTTGGACTAAAGTTTAAATTCATGAATGTAAGAAATGAATCATTAGTGACACTGTGAACCCTGTGGGTTTGTACACTTGAAGCATTTTGTCAACCAGCTGGATATAGTTTTGTGCTCTGTACCGACAACATTTTTGAGTGCTGTCTCTGCAATTATTTCTTTCCCCACTAGAAGTTCTTCAAACTGTCTGTCATTGATGACCTGTCTGATTTGTGGGCTAACACTTCATCTTCGCATGAGTTATTATGGGAAAGCATCTGTCTCAAGTATTGAAATTCTTCACCTTCCTTGTTCATCACTTTTAGAAATAAATAAATGAATAAAAAAAAGATCTGGTCCAATTACCTTGAACCCAAATTATTATAGTATGGCCAGTGCTTCTTAAAGTAATACGACTCTTTAGCACAAGAAACAATAGCACTTTCCTAGGAGTAGTACAACTATTTTCAGATGACCACAGATGTTAATCTTGCAGGTGCTGGTGTACAGTATGTGTTCCAATAATCTTTCTATTTCAATGTGTGTCCTGCATAGCAAATTGGTCCTACATGATAGACACTATGATTGTGTAAAGGCACTAGGGTTTCAGGTCATGTTCTGTACAGAAATAAATATTGTCAAGCAGACCAAAGACATTTGTCAAATCTCCAGATACTGTAGCAAATCCCTGACCAATATGGCTCTTGCTGCATGTAAGTAGCTTAAAATCTGAATAAGTGGCTATTTTGAATTTAGTCATGTGGTATCTTCATCCACTTGCTCTATGCTTCATGTCTCTGGTGGCCTTGGGACTGGCAGACTGTCATCATACAACACTGGCATCGTGGTTGGAGGCAGACTGGGACAGTCAATACATTCCTTGTTTTTAGTAGACAAGCCAGAGACATTGGTCAGACTGGAGTAGCAGTCTGTTTACAAGATCCCTCTGCTCCAGCCATGTCATACGATTAACAAGTGGCATCGACTTCTGAGTAACACTGAGTCTAAACTTAACACTGCAGGTTGCGCGACTAATGTGAGTCCAGGCTTTGTCGCGATCACCAAATTCACAGGCGGTATAAAGCGTATAGTGTTAACTGTAGACAAGAGCCGCTTTTGGAGGTTTTAGTGTACTGTACCTGTCTACCTTTATACACTATTAAACACCTGTACTGTCAGTGTCTAATTTGTCCAGGTATGGTCATATATGTCCAAGCATTTTTTATTTTGATCAGGTATGTCTGGACACAGCTTTAAAAAAATTAATAAATAATTTCCATTGTTTGTGGGCAGCACTGAAATTAGGCAGTTAATGTTACCTTATGTGCACCATGTACTCTTTTCCATCATTGACCTGTACGTTGGTATTTATGCCGTGAGTCCCATCTTCTTGGCTGCAGGAAAAATCATACTGAAAACAAAACAAAAAGAGAATTTTAGCCCATTATTTCACAACAGTATTTTAAAAATTAAAGCCCGGCTCGGACAGCACGTACAGTAAAACAGGATACTGTTACAGTATACACTATATGACATACAGCACATTTACCTGTAAAAGTCCATTGTTAAGGTAGAGCTTGAGAAAAAAGCAGCCAGCACCTTGATCGACATACAGGAGTATTCCATTCACTGAGCGAGTCTGAAACCTCGCTGTGATATTATTCACATCACTGAGATTAATGCCCTCAAACTCTAGGAAAGAAGTGCCAGAATATCTCGCATAGGTGATATCTAAAGAGAGAGAGAGAGAGAGAGACAGAAAAATGAACACACTCAAAAAGAAGTCAGGAAAAGATCTGCGTGTTTGTACAGCAAACCAAACCTCAATAAAATCTCATATGAATATTTATTTATTTATTTACTCTCCATACTACAATTTTCCTGTTTCCAGTAAAAGGACTGAAAACTGGAGTACAATATGAAACATCCCTGAGACACAATATTAAAAAAACAATAAAGACACAAAGGAAACGTAAAAAACAAGAAAGAAAGAAAGAAAGTCATATCAGAACATATGATTTAAATCATTGGATGATACAATGGAGTCCAAATGTCTGAAATTGCAAGTGAAAATGTTTTAATTTTTTATTAGTTTTTAATTTAATACAACAATATCCATTACACATCACAGTACATACAGTAATTTACAACCACGTAAGTGAAATGTGGAATTTCACATGTATTTCATCATTTCAGCTTTTCTTAGTAGTTAGAATTTTTTTTTGGTCTTTTTTTCTGCACTCAAGCTGGCATGGACTCGACAAGTTTGGACAAAACCTTATTACTTATTTACATTTTAGACCAACTCCATCAAAGTGTCATCTGAACACATCCTTTGACAGAAGAGAATTGATGTAAGTAATAATCTTTGGTACAAAAAACATCTTTTAGTACTTAACATGGTTAACACGGTCTATTTGTTTAAAATATAAAAAATATTGCACACTCTACTTTTTATTTCACTTTTTATTATCAGTTTTATATAAAAAGAAAATGATTTGCGACATGGTCTCAGACTTTTGGACACCACTGTACTGTACATGTTAATTATGTGAAACCAATTCTGCCATTTAGTTCATGAAAGCCCATTCCCAACCTGGAAATTACTCAAGATGTTTCCTTCCTCACTCACACCATCAGTGAGGTTGGAATGATGAGTTGCTTCTATTCTTAAGACCTTCCAGTGGAATTATGACTCACAGAGTATATAATTGTGACTCACAAGCTGAAAGTTTGACCAAAGTACTTCACAGTAGGCTTTATCCTAGTGGTGGTCTGATGACTAGTTTTTCACTTGACACTAAATGTGCTTTTAAAATACCCCCATGGTGTCCTTACTACATCCGGAGAATTTACAGACACTGATATTATCAATAATGTCCATTTGAATACACAACACAAAAGAACTGAACACAAAATTTGAAACTACACACATTTTTAGAGCAGTAAATTTACTACATGGTGCATTAGCTGCAAAATAGGATTGGTTAAACCTAAAGTCCAAAGACCAAAGTGCTATTTGAGTGGTTGTAGCTCAGGGTGTTGGGGCTCTGGGTTGCTGATCAGAAGGTCGAGGGATCAAAAAACACCCAATACTGGGTTACCACTACTTGGACCTAAAAGTCCTTAACCCTATGCCCACATAAAATGCCTGCAGGACGAAAGCCTGGAGAATTGGGTGGGTTGCGGTAGGCAGCTTATGTAAAACCAGTGGCAGTAACTTGTAACAGTAAAATGATCAGAGAAAGCTCAAGGAAAAAAAAACAACAACATGTGGATATACTAGATTCCATGGTATTTCGTTCTCTAATGTCAAGAACAAAACAAATTTCACATTATAAAAGGTATCCAAATCAGAAAGATTTTAACTAACTCTAGCACTTTAATCACTGGATTAGAGGAGCTTCTGTGTCAAAACAGCTTGCTTTCAGTCTCCAGCTTTTTCCCAAAAAAGATTAACAGGCCAAGGCAGATTAAAACTTAATCAAAATCTAGCTTTAAATCGATACAATGTAGACATCACTTAATCACCAACTTTAAGCTGAAGGCAATAAAACATCAATCAGGTAAATTCTAAATTCTTTCTTTTCTCAAATCAGACCTCAGGGTCCCCTAGAGACAATCCAGATTTTTGCACATATCAACAAGATATTCATTTTCTTGTTAAAAGCATACTGTACATAAGGCAGTATTCCGTCAACTAGCAAACCCTATTTGGCTAGCACGTTTTGAGTGGTTTACATTTTACAAACTGATGAATTTTACCAAATCACTTGTATTTATATGAGATAAATTCATACACATTTATATCATAGCTATACTGTATCAGATATTAGCCAATGATGCTTCTGTTGCATAGCAAGAACTTAAAATCTGGTAGCATTGTACCCTATGAAAGTTGAACATAAGAGATAATTATGTCTATGGACAAACCGAAAGGGTCCTTTGTTAAGAGACAGCTAAAACAAAAACCATATAAGACTGGCTTGGAGAAACCACATGTAAGATCTAGTGTGCCAACCAAAGGACATGCAATTTCCAGCTTGAAAATCTTGGAATTACTGTAATAAGGGTAAATACAAAATAACTATACAGACAAATTGACTATTCAATCCTTTCTCCCCTGACTTGCAATCTGACTATAACATCAACGATTATGGAAAATTTCCCCTTGGAGACCAAGTCATTCATTAATTCGAGATTCCTTATTTGGACTGTGTAGTTGGAATGTAAGCTTTGAAGCAGTCCACATCAACTGGCAGCAGGCACAGGCATGCCTCATTAGCATGGGGAAGCCTCTTCCCCAGACTCCACTTTTGTCAATAAGTTGTATTGAGAAGGTCAGTTTAACAGCTTTTTCAGGTGTACTTTAGCTCTGAAACTTGCCCCTGAATAGCTGTTTGAAAATGGTCAGTATAGACAGATGATGTCTTACAGTGGGGGTTTTCATATGACTTAAACTGTAACCTGTGGAACCTCACTCACTCACTCATCTTCTATACCGCTTTATCCTGTATTCAGGGTCGAGGGGAGGCTTAGGGCACGAGGCAGGGTACACCCTGGACAAGGTGCCAATCCATCGCAGGGCATACACACTCACACACTCTCATTCTCACACTATGGGCAATTTGGGAACGCCAATTAGCCTAACCTGCATGTCTTTGGACTGTGGGAGGAAACCGGAGTACCCGGAGGAAACCCACCCAGCACGGGGAGAACATGCAAACTCCATGCACACAGAGACGGAATCGAACCCGGACCCTGGAAGTGCAAGGCGACTGTGCTAACCACTACACCACCGTGCCGCCCCCTGTGGAACCTAAAATGTTAAATAAGGTCATGTGAAAATAGAAATATGAAAAAAAAGAGGAATATAATACAACTGAAGAGCTGTCAAATGTTGAAATGACAGCTTGATTACTCTCTAGCCCGGAATAGGAACTGTCATTATTTTATAACAAACTACAAAATCCTATTTCCTACACCTCTGGACTTCTTTTTTGCTGCTTCATCTTGGGGGTTTTCAGATGTGGTCATGCCCTCCTTTGGTTAAAACCAAAGCTTAAAAGAATAAATGAATTCTCATCATGCATCACTGGCTTTCTTTGAAATCAACAAATGTATTCATAAAAAGTGTGAAGGAAAACAATCCAGACTATGCCTTAAATCAGACAAAGACTAAAAGAGGTAAAAATCTGTATATCAAAATTTTAACTATATATTGAAAAAAAAAAAACAGCCAAAAACAGCCTACACACACGATTGATGTCAAGACATTCAGGATTCTGTACGTGAGTAACATTAAATTAACAGACAGGGAACAGGCAGTTATAACATTAAAGTTTCAGCATTGAAAGCCCCATAATTCACTGGAATGGGATACAGATTGAGCTGGTTGAAATCCTGATGAATAATTTAATGATAGTTATGGTATTAAAGTAATGAATATATTGTAACATGTCAATCACACTTATTACAAGTTATAAACTTACGTTAGTATTATGGGGACATATTTGAAAAATAACTATTAGCATAATTACCTATTATACAATTAGCACAATAATAATCATATTATCCCTGGCTAAACTTTAAGCTGTCGGCTGCTGTAAAAATATTGGTTGTACTGGATCATGTGCTATTTTAGTAATGACAAAGGAAGTCATATTGTTAAATTAAGACAATTTTCGCTGTTTGTATTATGTTTATTAATGCTAGATTACACCAGATTCCCGCAGCTAAAAAACAGGCTAAAAACAGGCTAGTTAGAAAATGTTAACATATACATGAAACGTTAACCCCACCAACCAAAAAACCTAAATGGAGGTCATGCTTTCTAAAACTATGACTTTTTCCATACAGTCTTTGCCTGAACAAGCAACTTACAACAGGTTACAGAAATAAGGTCAATTTTGACAGATAGCAATATTGCTAACAATAGTACTGTGCAAAAAAAAGTCTTCAGCTACCCATTAATTTCCATATTAAATTCAATTTAATTAAATGTAATTAAATTATATAGTTTAACTTATAGAAACAGGAACAGATGCTTTCCTGTGTCAGGCTGAAAAATAACCCCTGCCACATATTGCCACCAACCCCACCACCCCCGCCCCGACCTACATAATCTCATAATATAATAAATATATATAATATGAATTTATATATTTTTTAAAAGACGTTTATTTTTTATCATACATGATATTACTATTATAATGAACCCTATGCATGACAGCCGTCGACACCATTAATTCAAATTCTCATACTGTATAATATTTATTTTGTGGCACATTTATTTTGCATGAGTTTGTCATGCAATACAAAATTTTTTACACTAATCAAATTTTGTTTATGATGAAAAATTACACGAAATGATTTTTATTATAAAATAAGCAATATAAAAAAATTTACTGTATATGAAAAAAACATACAGTAATTTGTACAAAATAATTTTTTCATATACCACATATTTTTTTATATTGCTTATTTTATAATCAAATACATTTGCCGTAATTTGTAATTCATAAACCTATAAATTTATGTTCTAATATAATATTTGATAGAGATTATGTAGGGTGAAATCCATGGCAGGGGGGCATTTTAGTGCATTAAACCCAGTTTGGTGTGGTCATGTGACTACATGTGGTTAATGTTATTGCGGCCGATTGGTTAAACGGAGTCATGTGATTATTGTTGCGACGCCTGATTGGTGAAACAGTCAAGTGCCAAATCTACTGGCAGCATGTGTACTGTAGAATAAAAGGTTAGAAAAGTAATGAGTCGAGTGTAGCCGAATGTAGCGGAGTAAGACATGTTCTTCACAAATCTACTCAAGTAAAAGTAAGAAGTATGGTGAAGTAAAACTACTCATAGAAGTAATTCTTTTTTTTAAAAAGTTACTTAAGTAAATGTAACAGAGTAAATGTAACTCGTTACTACCCACCTCTGCTAAAGATACTATTTAAAAAATTGGTTGTTCATGTAACAACTTCAGCAGCAACTTCCTTTCCCCTCTCATCTGTTCCAACCACTCAGCATTCAGGGGACTAATCACCGGCCTCATAATCTGCACCTGTTTCTCACTGGTTCATGCCTTAAGTTCGATGTTTTTTATTCTTGAATGATTCATAGGTCACTGTACGCCTTAACAAATAAACAAACAAAAATTTTAAAATAAACTCATTCCTCTGAACCTGTCATGTACAGGGACTGGACTGAAAATAAGGGCCAAATAAGTCTTTCAGGAAGCCTGGTGAACTATTACACAAAACTACATTAAAAAAATAGAAGAAAGTCTGGATCTCTAGACGCAAAATAGAAAGAAATGGAGAGGGGTCACCTTATAAAAAACATTTTTTTAAAAAAAACACTCATTTATTTTGACATCATGTGGATGTATATTAAGTTCTATTGGACTGAATTGTATTTTTACTTTAGACACTTTCTTTAATAAACGAGCAGAAAATGCTCAAGGCTTGACAATTATTGGATTGTCCTACAACGCTAACACCTTTAGAAGCCTGAAAAGAAGCACCTGACACACTGAGGCGATGCAACACCCCCGGGATGCAGATTCACAGCCAAGATACACCTCATTAATACCGCTCATGAATATGCATCAGTTCTGGTGACCTTAGCATGACTCTGGATTTCATGAATCGAGGGCCATGAAATGATGCACCTCAAGGCGATTAAAGCTCCAAAACAATTAGGCAGCAACAGCACAAACGTACACAAACCATAAACCTTGCTTATTACACAGTGTAATCTAATTATCAATATTTTATCCTGTCCAGACGTGAACACAAAAGAAGGCTCGGGTAAGCTTTATCTCAATGCTAGCTGGAAAGGCTTGAGAATTGTGAAGTAAAGCATCATGGCTGTATACGGTAAAAGTCTCAAAACAGAACAATCTCCAAGCTGATTGGTTGTGTCTTTTAATCTCCACTCCTCATTGGTTGCAGGTGATTAGTAACATACGCATTAGTAAGATGCGTATGTCCTGTGGCGATCCCATCCAATAAGCTTATCTGTATGCCTTTTTGATTTTTTTCAGGCTTCAAAAAAAAAAAGTATATTATTTTGAATATTGTATAAGGATTTTTGCTTGTGTGTGTTTTTTTTTTTTAAATAAAGCTTCTTACAGAATACTTTTCAAACCATTCACCCTCCATAGAACCACTTTTTCTGGCTTCAAAATTACCTCCTGCCTCCCAAGCATGAATAGTGACATGGCCACCCTGGCCTCAATGCCTTCAACAACCTGTATTTCAGCAGGGTGTGATTTGAAAGATGAAGACGTGAGCTATCTATCTTTTCTCACTCGTTGAAATGGCTTTAGTGCCTGGCATGTTGAATTGGAGCTGAAGGCGATAGCACAAAGAGAGAATGACGGTTTTAACAGAGTGCCTCGTGAAACTATTCTTAGCCGCATCTAGGGCTCTGGGTGTTTTTAGAGAGTGACCTAGATAGACACTTTTAAGAGCCCTTGTTAGTTGTTCGGCAGTGGTATTGACATTTATCCCATGGTGAGGTTGCCATTAACGGGGGATCTACGGGCATTCACTGCTGTTGTTATTAATTACGGCAAACTAACTGACAAAAGTGCAAGATTAAAGGCATAGAGAGCAGGCTGACCTCAGGGCTAATGAACTGAAAAGAATTGGGATAATAATCAGCCCGAAACATTTAACAGTCCCTTGTCCACTTGTTAGTGGCTGGACGATATGCTGTCCTAATTAAAGGAGACACAACGTGTACTGACCATAAGGCTGGTGCTGCATTTCATACTAATCCTGTTCCTGCAGTAGAGACTCAGCTGTGCCGCAATGGGTATGCGGGGTGAGAAAGGATGAAAGGAACACTCAGAGACAATAGCATGTAGCAGGTGCAGCAAGAAGAATCTCATTACAGATATACATCTTTAGGGTACACAGTGCTAGTCCATGACAGCCTTGGCTGCATTAAAAAAAAAAAAAAAGGCAAGGGAAAGAGAACATAGGTCGCTGCCTGCGAAAGTGGAGAAAGCTGCTGTGAGAAGTGCTGTCTTCTGTCCTTCAAAAAGCAGCCGCATTTAAAAGGACACGTTCATTTCAGAATCCATTATTGATGCTTGCCTCACATTTCTGTCAATAAACTTCCTTGAGCTTTATCAGGGACAGAATCGTGACCTCAATATCATGCAGTCCATTCGAATGGAACTGCCATGGATGTCTGCTGGCAGAGAATGTGTGCGGACAGCTCAGTGTCCTCTGCATATTGACTTTTTCACATCCGTCATGCATTGATTTCTATAGAGAGCATATTCGGATAATGAAGCGCTCTCTTCCTCGGGGCACGGACTTCATTCTAATGCATGTTTATCTTGCGCTGTTTGATGACATTTCATTTTAGAAATCATTTAAAAACATTATTATTTACGGTTCATATAATTATAAAAAAGGCTTAATGGAAATGTTTTTTTTTTCCCCCTCTTCAATTCATGCAGGTTATTTTGATGAAAAGGACTCAGATTCATACAAACAGAAGACTAAGCCTTAGCAAAAGCATAAACATATTTACAGCACATCTTCATATTATCCATAATTATCTTCATATTTCTTTGCAAGCTCTGACTTTAATGCTAAAGGTTGATTTGTATAAATGCCAGAACCCAATTAGCACATTTTAAAATAAACTTTAAAATACATCGATGGTCCCCATGAATATGCCCTCTAGATTACTGACATGCATCTCACAGTTTTTTATTTTTGGTTTAGTTTACAGGTCAGGTGTATAGATTGGTCACACAAAAAAAGGCTTCGAAATGACACACAGGATAAGATAAAGAATTACTTTTCCATCTATCTCAAATACCTACACAGGAAATAAGTATGATTTGAAATATTTAATATATAAAGTCGATTTTCTGTTATCCAAAAGAGTCTTAAATGATACACAATTTTATTTCTATCCCGTCCACATTCAAAGGACACCGAATACCTGAAAAAAGTACTAGAAAGGACAAAAATGTGGTGATTTGCTATATTAATGGGCACATATACTGTATATGCAATTTCATATTTATTAGTTGTTTTATAGGCTGTTAAATGGATGTCAAAGTGAGGAGTGTTGCACAGTCACAGCCTCCAGGGTGTCTAGTTTAATCCTGAACTCAGACTACAGGTTATAATAAATACAGAGTGCAATCAGAACGCTCCAATTTCCATTAACCCAATGATGATCCTTTAAGCTATAATGCTCCATTAGCTTTTAAAGATACCTAGACAACAACTGGTTGAGCGCAGAGCAACCCATGAAAAAAAAGGCACTTCAGACACATGATGCTTTAAAGAATGGGGGAAACACCACTGGAACCAATTAATCAAAAACAATTAATTGAAAGGATTAAAGGATTTCCTGTCTCAGAAGACGGCTTAATACACAGACCATCAACTGTTGCGAAAACCCCAACTAGAAACTCACCATAATCAAAGACATGAACAAATAATACGACTTAACAATGGCTCTTTGCCTGAGGAATCTCTTTGATTCAGCTCATGTCAGCACGGGACCATTATTTCTGTACTGGGGGGGGGGGGGTGTATCATTAAAAAAAA